>CM039680.1:193757097-193764597 GCA_022537955.1 Schmidtea mediterranea
TTTGAAATTATAAATAAATTACAAGCCATTCGTAGTTCAGTTTTATGAGATATAGCTCTTCCAAGATAATTGTAAGCAACACATTGATAACTCCCTTCATTTTCTCTTATCGCTCTTTCAATTCGTAAACTTCCTTCATCTTGATTCACAATCAAGTTTTCTATTGAATGTCCATTTTTTAACCACTCGTAACTTTATTAAATAAAAATATTTAAATTACAAAAATAATAAAATAAAGTGTAGAAAATAATGAACACTTTTAACCACATACAATATTCTATATCAAACATGGTAAACCGTTTCATCCCCGGGTCACCTTTGAAAAAACCTTTTTCATTGGCCGGAGAAACACACATGACTACTAAAATATCGAATCATCTTATACCAAGTGCGTAATAGCAAACTTGGCCAATAGAGTCTTAAGTCACAGCTAAACTTCAAACAGTTTAAATAGAGTCGTAGTTGGTACAAAAGTTGTAAATCAGTATGAAGTCATTTTGTTTGAAAATTACGACACAGAAACACAAGTACAAATGATCAATTGTTGGAAGCTAAATAACTAATATTGAATAATTAATTACGGGTTCTATATTGTCTGTTTTATACAATATATCATTAGAAAATTAAAATCTTTTAGAGTATTTTCACAAATATTGTAGACATCATTAAACTAATCACTACACGAATCATATTGTAACTTCGAGAGATACAAATTACACCAAACCTTTTATAACAAATATTTCAGGCGTACAATACATTCCATCTATTCTAATATAAATTTGTATAAAAAATTAGGAATACATTATGTTTTTGATTTACTATTAGCTAATGTTTTAATTTGTACTTCTACACTTACCTCTATACCAGGACTTCCCAAAGTATGGGTCATGACCAAATATAGTGTCACATGACTAATTTCCGGGGTCTCAAAAATATTAACTTGCACTAAATTGATAACCAAGTAAAAATATTTGATAAACCCTGATTTAAAGTATTTGTTATTGCATAAATATCGTCGAAATGTTAAAAGTGTATCTTTTAAAAATAAAATAATTTTCATATTAAATTTTAAAATACAAAGCTTGTGCTTTTCTAAATAAATAAACTATAAACGGTTAATATAAAAGTAACTAATAATATTATTATTATAGAGAATGATTATATATAAATTTTATTAAAATCAAAGACATACTTGGCACTAGGAATTGCTTTTGCATAACACGGCAAAATGATTGTGGTGTCCATCTGATAGAGGAATTCTCCCTTAGGTGGCTGTTGAATGAATGAGGGAGGGAATGAGGCTAATTTTAATAAAAATTATAAGTTATTTTGTAAACAATTAAATTTAATTTTTATCCTATTTTGCTTAAAGTTTGATTAAAAAAGTTTGATTAATATTATTTCAATATTTATTTTAATATCAAATTTTTTTTAATAAATAATTAAAAAATCTTAATTTAAACAAAACCAATGTATTTTTATTTAATATATTCCTATTGCTAAGTTGATAATATTTGTTGTTGTTCAACATGTGTAATAAATGCAACAGAAACGAGATTTTTATGTAAATATTGGATTTCTATTTATTTTCATAGTAAACAAATTTCAGACAGGCAAATAAAATGGTCATTTCAAAAAATCCATTCAGTAAAATAAAACAATTTGAAATAATAGTAAATTATTAATTGACAAATTTCATTTTATTGTTTTGTTTTGTTTTTTTAATCAAAATTGTTACATTTTAAAACATAAGGCGAAATTTTATTCGTTACTTATGACAATATTTTTTAATAAGTTAATTTGTTTATATAATCACAAATTATTTTTCTTCATTTATTTTAATGCAAAGAAATTGAATTGATTAAAATAATTAATTATAATTGAAAATTGCTAATTCAATAAGTAGTAATTGATATTTCAAACAAATATTTCTGTAACATGTCAGGTGCTAAATAATAGTAATTATCAATAATATTAATAAAATCAATTATTTAATTGTAATTTATAATTTATTAGATATTATTAAATTAATTAATTTGGTACGGTTAATCATCAGTTATATCTGTTTATTACATAACACTTACAATCAACAACCATTTATATATTGAATATACTATTAGGTGGATTTGAACTCCTATATTAGAAGAAAACCCACCATAAGCACAAGGCAATATAACTTCAGAAACCTTTAAAACTACTTTTATAAGAGCCCTTCAATGCAATTTGTTTGTTAATGAAAAATTAGAAATGCCTCTTTTTCAGTAAACTATAATGCAAAAAATATATGTATTTTTAATACAAATCAAATTTTATTATTGTTTATTTCTTCTTTTACTGTTAATAGGTTTGGTTTGACAATTTTGTACCTCATTTTGACAGTAGTAATAAAAGGATTCTGGGCTTTGTTTGGATTGAAAATATTCATATAGCTTTTGCATAGTTCTACTCCAACTTCAATATTTACATTAGGCTTTTTTATTGTTTTACTTACACCTAAACGTTTATCTTAAACATCGAACCAAAGCGCTATCCTTATACTAGTTTCTGAATAATTAAATTTTGTTTATAATCAGTGAACTGCTTCAACACCTATTGTAATGATTTGCAGCCTTTAGAGAGTCCTTTCACTGTATCAATTATAGCTGACAAAAGAGTTTTACACAGCCTTTTAGCTGATAACTTTAGCTCCCACCTGCTGCTGAAACAAAGGTGAATACATTTTGTATTGTGTCTACATGTTTCTTTTGCTTTTGAACAAAACTTGCTGCACATTCACAGATAATGAATGTGTCGCACGATGCACATAAATATGTAGATCAGCAAATATTTTTAGTATAGAATCTTCATTTACGCCTTTATGTCCTGATTTTCCTTTTAATGTTAACAATCGTCCAACTGCCGTTCGAATTTCATACATAATTTGCAATAAGTTTGTCGCAAATTCTTGCGGATTGGAATGAAAAATCTCTCCTCCTTTTGTTCCGTTATTCGGAAAGTTCTGTTCTACTAGACGGTCAAATTTAGTCAAACTGTCTATGCATCCTAAATATCTTCCATTGTTTTTGTGTACAACATTCAGAAAACTAACACAAAAAGTCAAATATTTTGAGCTTAGATATTTTATGACTTCTTATTTATTAAATTATTATTTTTTTTTTATTTCATTAGTTTTTCACAACATTTATGATTTCACCTGCTTTTATATTTTATTACAGTCTTTCAATTTTAAATTATGCTATTTTTATTATTCAACAAATCAGCTTTTTAATAATCATTCACACTTTACATAAAAAGTTTAATTTTAGTGCCATCCTAATTAGGTATTGCAATTTTAGGGATGAATAAAAAGAATCGATAGATTGATGTTATCGAAAATATATTAATATTATTACCACAAATAACTATTAATGAAATATTAAAAACTTTCGATATTATTTTTTTTGTTACATATAGTGTATATTTCTTTCTTCGTATAATAAGATGTTTTTAATAAAAATTCATATTCAGAGGTTTTGTAGAAAACTGACTAAAGAATTCATTTATCGTTTTTTATTTCTTTGTTGTTTTAGTGATTCCATATTTAGTTTATTTAAAGGTATTGCGATTTTTGTAATAAAATCTTTATTTAATTTTAATATATTTAATATAGTATCGAAATCAATAAATAAAACATAAAGGAGACTTCTCGTTATCTCAACATACAGATTCGGGATAATAGCCGATTAAAGGCATGAGTAATATTATTGAGCAAAGACAAAATGTGGTAAGGAACAACTGATTTAAAATTTCATCAAAGTTTATTTTGTTTATTTGATGCTTTAGTGTTTATATTAAAAATAAACCTTCGTTATTTTAATTTTATTTATATGTATAATTATTATTTAAAATATTTATATTTTTGTGACAATTGAAAAATATATTTTTTAATTATTTATAAATTTTGAGTAGAACTTTAGTCTTATTAAATTTTATTTCAACTACCAAGAGTGTAAAAGTATAAACAGTTTAGAAAACTCAGTATTTTTACAAAGTTCTTCAAAGTAAACCATTTTCGGAGAAAGTGACATAATCTCCTTCCGAAATCCTATTTGTTGCAACTGATTAATTTAAAAGCTCACAAGCAAAGCGCTTTATTGCATTTCTTTATTATAATGATTATTATTTTTGATAAAATCCTGAAGGCTACTTTTCCCAAACTTTAATTGAATATTTATTATTGCTTGTAAAACATTTTAGTTTAAGTGAATAAAACCTATCTTTGAAACGTTCTAAATTTATAAAGAGAAATATCGTTTGCACTTCTGTAAACTTTATGCCACTTCAAGAATAACTGTTTCCAAAATGGATATGAATTGACCTCTGGGAACCTTTTTATTTATTTCGTGACTTGTTAGAATTTCATACATTTTCTTTAGATTTAATTATTTCGCGGGTTTTAGTTAATTTATTTTATCAACAATATATTTTGTTTATATGTTTCATTTAAAATTTATCAACTCTTAGAATTAATAAACGTGATTAAGAAAGATTTTATAAGATTCATGAGGTTTGAACAATTAAAAAACAAAGTTTTATTTTTGAGACAATAATTGGAAAAAATCATTTCTGAAAGATATTTTGACCTAGATTTGTAAAAATACGTTTAGAGATTTGAGGTTTTGTACCTTTCTTAGCAATATGTGTAACCTATTCACCTAAAACCGAATGTAATGTAAATTACTGTATTTTGCAGTTACTATAACGGTCACATTACAAATGGTATATAATAATATAGTTCAATTGCTAAAATGACAAAATTAATTTTTTTCAAAGCGTCCATTTTATTTCTGTTTTTTGTCTAGTTATTTCAATAATGTTTCTTTGCTTCAATTCCAATATTTTTTTACTCATGAATTAAAACAAATTTTCCAAAATATCACCAAAATTAAATATTAGATATTAAATAATATAAAAGTATCATTTATATAAACCAGGGTTTCTTAAACCATGGGTCGCGACCCCATTTGGGGTCACGTAGCAAAATTCTGGGGTCGTGAGAGATAAATATACAATTTAACAGAAAATGTTTTTTAACTTGTAAAATTATTGTTATAAAGATAAAATAACAAATATCATAAAATCTTCTAGCTCGGAAAGATTGTTTGTACCTGCATTTCTATTAAGAGTATTGTAATAACTTGAATAACATTTACTATGAATTAGAAGATGTTATAGGAATTTAAAAGAAATATAAATTTATTTTTCTTTTATATTTGTATGGGGTCGTCAAGAAACTCGCAATCATAAATGGGGTCGTGAATTACAAAAGTTTAAAAAGCTCTGATATAAACTTAAAATATGAAATAAAAATAAACTTTCAATTTTATTTTAGATTGTAATTTTAAACTTTAACATTATGAATGACCAAATTCTTAACATATAACAATGTAAATATTATAATAATCATAGGGGGCACCTAGCTCAGTTTAATATTGATAAAAAGTCCTTATTTAAAAAGTTAAATGATTCCAACATAATTACTGAACCTGAGATTAAGTACGATTTATTACTCTCACATCTATCTATAAAAATAAATATCGATAAATATAATATTAATAAAATATAACTTCCACCATATCTTTTGGAAAAATTGAAAATAGCATTAATCGAAATGAAACAATCAAAAGTTTAATTTGTAATCCAAGTGGAAATTTAAAAAGATGAAGAAACCAAAAAAGTTTGTATGTCAAATTTTTCTGCCTCTGATTAGTACTGTTTCTTGGTATTTAATATATTTTAGAGACGGCCAATAATAATGACATACACTCAGCCTATTAAAGAAATAAATTGCATGTTAAAATTTTGACTATAAGATATATCACGATTTAACCATAGATAAAGTTCTATCACTAGTTTAAAAACGCAAAAAATATTCGAAACATTTTGACATTATCCGAACATCTAATTTTATCCAGAAATTCTAACACAACATTGAGAATATTAATATAACATTAATTGAATCACTTGCAAACATTTCTCATGTATCAAAAGAAGCAATCAAAAAAAGAAGATTTAGATTTAGGTTTAATATGATGAGGAAAACATAAATTATGTCAGAACTTGACATTTCTAAGGCAAGATAAATTCTGATAAGAAAGATCAGAACGATAACAAATATAAAGCAATATTTTATGTAAAGACCATTTAGAATATCCAAGAATTATGCATAAAGAACAATATTGTTAATGGAAAAGTTTTCAATTTGAATATCATTTTGAGAAAAAAAGGTCTTATGTATTTCATTCTCTTTAGGACTACATAGTTCCTAACATTTGTACTTCTGGCTCTTTGGAAATCTCACGCAGTGACTCTCGCGTGTATCTTTGTTGAAAAAATGGTCATTGAACACTTTCATAACAAAAAACATTTTTTGAAAGATGGTCAGAGTAATGTCAAGATGAACTAGATACGGTTAGTTTAAGCATGTTAAATATTTATGTCTTGCATTGAAACAGAATCTGAAGTTGAAGGAGGCTTTATTGAAATAATTGAAATAATAAAAAAACATAATTTAAACTTTATCTCAAGAATGGTCTTAATGTAGGTTTATATATATTGTTTTTTTAGGAATATGAATACTTCCTCAGATACTTTACGCATTCTGTAAATCATAGATTAAAACACTCTTTGTGTAGAAAAATACAGGAAATAGTGTTTATTTGTCCGGAATTATTTAATAATGTAACTCAAACCTTTAATATGTTGATCAAAAACCACTAATTTTATTTACTATATTTTACTATATTTACTATATTTTACTATATTTTACTATATTTACAATATTACTATATTTTGTCAACGTTTATTATAACTTTATAACGTCCATCCATATGCATAAATCGGTGAGTTTAATAAGTGTTTAAACCGATTTTATATATTTATATCATAAATTTTCAATTTGTTTGTTAATTGTTTTCAATATTTTTTGTTTATGTCATATTATAATTATAAACAAACAGGTAAATTTTATATTTTTATATTATATATTTACATGCAAAGTTGATAAGTAAAATAAAAAATTGAACAATTACTAAGAATAAAAATATGTTAATTTCAATTTTTTTCAAACAAAATTTAATTAGTCGGAATATATATGAATAAGAGAATTTGTTTAAATTAACAAAACAATTACCAGAAATAATTGATATAAATAATTTATTTTAATTTTCTTTTTTCATTTCTTTTATATTAATCTGATATAATAAAATGTATTTCATTTTACTAAATAATAGATAAAATGACTGAGCAAAAAAATAAAATTCATCAAACGATATCCGATAGTCTAAGTTTTCAGTTTCATAGATTTCTACGGTTAAAATGAATTTTTTATTTTAGTGTAACAATTAGAAATTTTAATCAGATATTTTTAAATATATTCGAATAAATATATAATTTTCAATAAACTAATTGTTTACCAGATGTAATGATTCATTATTTAGTCTCTCCAGTAGAAGAATCTAT
>CM039680.1:193769597-193995852 GCA_022537955.1 Schmidtea mediterranea
TCAATTTTTTTTGAATGATAAATTAATAAATAATTCATTTTAATACCTTCATATGGACAATTTATATTTAAAATCGTGAGTTATTAAAATGTTTATTTTCAAAAATGAATGATGATAAAAATAATGAATAGTCAAATTAATGTAAAACTGCAAATTCTCTGGAATTATAAATTTATTATAAATTTGTAAATATCTAGAAATATAAAATAATTCGAAAAATATTATTTTACGTGTTTTCAAATGTAGTTAGCTATAAATAAAAATAATGAAGATTTTATTTTATTTTGTTAATTTATTTACATTTCAAATGGATATGTTTTATATTTCTTGTTTAAATGTGTTTAGAAAATGTATGCAGAAATACTGATACTTTATTTTATAATTAATAAATAATTTTAAATACTTGCAATACAGCGTCAAAACATTACTTACATTTATTCAACAAACAATGAATATTAAAATGTAAAATAGAATATATATATATATATATATAAAATTGACTGATATTAAAAGTTAATAAAATATAAAAAGAAATATGTATAAACATGACTTTCTTTCATAAAAGATAACGCTAATGCGAATATCGGTTGTTTATATCAATGTAATAGTAATAATTGTATATTTAAAATTTTTTTAATTGAATTCATTTAAACATTATAAATTAACCGATTACAGCTTTTATTAAAATTAATAAATAATCAATAAACAAATAATTTTTATTTAAAATTTTAATGAAAAACATTGAATAATCAAATTTTTCTGAACATTAAATTTTAAAAATAAAAATTCCAGTTGAAAAAATTCAATTAATATTATTCGAAGTTTTCATTTCAATTCATTTAAATATTTCTTTCAACAGTTGCAAATCAAAGTTCGGAATTAATTTTACACTAAAACCAATCTCAAATTATTTGACAGATCAAATGAAATAGAAATTTTGAAGTTTTTCAACATATATCCAATTCTATTTTGACAAAACAACAAATGATTTTTTATGAAAACATTTTATCAAAATTATAACATAATATTTTCAATTATTCAATTATTATTATTTTTCCGGATGAAATTAGATATCAGTAACTTAAATATATTTAATTTAAATTAATTTTTATTTCTAAATTAAAACAAAATTTATAAATAATCGATGAGTAATATTTTTATTAATGAAATAATGATCTTTATATTAGCTTGAGTTTTTTAATTTTCTTTTGGTTTACTGATAAAAAAAATTTGAATTTCTTAGAGAATATTCGGAATTACATGCTATTAGATTGCTAATATTTTATTTTACTTTGAGTCAATAATAATTTAAATTATTAAACATGAATTTAATAGATAACAGATAAGTCAATGTAAGCAACGTTTATTCATAAAATAAGCAATAGGTCTACCAAAAAGGTCCTTTTCTTCACATATGTTTTCAATAAATGCCGAGATTTAAACAAATTTTTAAAACATTTTAAATTTAATTTCCCAACATTCAAATATGATTAAATCCGAATAAATTACTTTTAAAGAGATATAAATTATCTCCAGAAAAGTATTTTTAAAGTTTCTTTTTAATTGTTATTATGTCTTTTAAAAATTTTTAAAAAATAGTAGAATGATTAAAAATAGGTTTTTGATAAAAATATATTAAGGTGTTATAATGTTCAATATGTATTTTAAACATTATTAAACTTTACAAATTGGTATTATTTTGAATTAAAAATATAAAACCTTTGGATATTTAAATGTTCAGAAATTTAATTTATTTACGTCTAGCTAAGATGGTGTCGAAATTTGTAAAATATCGGATATTTGTATTATCTTCAATAAATCATTTATCAAATTTTACATTAAAATGAATTTTAAATGAGTATTTTATTAAACAGGGATCCAGTTCTAGAGGTTGCAAATAGGTATATTCAACTCTACTTTTTACAAAGAGAACTTTTTTTAGTAATTCTACACATTTAGTTATACACATTTCTTTGAAGGAAATCCTTTAATGGAATCTTTTTTTAAAGTAATAAAAAATAAAAGCTATATTATATGGCGTGTGCTTGATATTGCAAAGATTTTTTGATAAATTATGATATTCATTTGTTTTACTGAACTAGTTAAAATGTTTTATAAATTCAGAGAAAAAAAAAGTTTTAAGACAAAGAAGAAAGTGATAATAAAAATTGTTTTATATTTTTGATAATGATTTATTCAGTTTTAAGAAAATTTCATTATAATAAATATTTTGCAAATTATATATATTATGTAAAAGTTTGCAATTTTGTGTGAGTTGTTCTATTTGGAATTGAGATGTTTAAGTTTTCTTTATTATTTCACTTGAAATTAAGCTTTTAATACCTAAATGATTAAAATATTGGTTATTATAGAAAATAGTGAATTTCATATTTATTGAATTTTTAGAATATTTAATGAAAAGTTAATTTAGTTTCAATGAATTATTTTTATAATTTCAATCCACATAACGCATTTTTCTCAAATTTGTAAAATAATATTTTAAATAATTTTAAAATATTTCGAAATAGTTTAGTTTTATATATTTATCTCGACGCAATGAGCAATAATGATAGAATTAATATGATAATACAATTTCCATTAATAAGAGTCTCTAGATTTAAATTAAATTTCTTTTCTAATGCAATTTTGTTTGGAAAAAGATTTATATGTATAAAAGATTAAATTTCATTTTAATAATATTTAAATGCGAATTGTGAACCTTTGGACATGTGTAAATTTTTTAACAAACAAAAAAGTTTTTATTAAAGTTTTATTAATATTATATAGAACAGGTAGTTTATATCCTTCTTAGAGAATGTTGGACTTCTCTATTATTAGCTATATATGAAATAACAATGATTATTTTTGATTATATAATAGGCGTTAGGGAACTCAGAATTTAATTAAAATTAAATGTAATTACTTAGTTGAAATAAATATCAAAATCACTTGTTTATTTTATATTTCTCATATGATCAGTTAGAAGAATAAAAAAGTAAAAAATAATAAATATAATCTCTATTTATATATAAATTATAATTATAATAGAAATGATATTTAGTTAAACAAATTGCTTTCAAGTATGAACTAGGATTTATAAAAAAAACATATTTGGAAATAAATATTTTCTATCTAGTTGAGTTTGTGAGTTATTACGAAATATAAAAATTTGCTAATATCCCTTTTATCATATTTATGTCCTTAGATTATTTTCTTTGGCAATACATACACAATTTATTTGCTTTCTGAAGACTCAAAATATAAAAATTAAAACCATAATAATAACAATAATAGTAAAAGTAATAGTAATAAGAATAATAATAATAATAATAATAATAATAATAATAATAATAATAATAATAATAATAATAATAATAATATTCATTATTTTTACAATTTAAAAATTTAAACAATAAAAACTATCAATTAATTTGCAGACAACAACTGTAATTGTTTACCTGTTTCATTTTCAATGTCAATTCTGGAAAATTACTTTCGTGAAAATTACTCTTGAACATTCAATTGACAATTGATATTATATTTGAAGACATTTTAATGCATTTTTGTCTTTAAGATTAATGAAAAATTATAAATAATTAATAAACTCTAAACTGTCGCAAACATTGCCTTGTTTAAAAATCATTTCTAGGCATAATAGTAACTTGAATAAAGCGATTTACATTGTAAAAACAATTGAAATATTGGATTGATTTCTTCGATGGAAAATTAAAACAAAATTTACAGTTACAAATACAAAAAAAATGAAAACAATGCAAGGTAAATCTTAACAATAAAAATAGACAAATTTTGGTTTTTGCAGTTTTACATGAATTTCAATAATTTTTTTAAACCTGACTAAAAGGATTTAATTCAGCAATTAGAATTATAAAATATTATTTTGTTTCAATCCGTTTCACAGCTTAGTTGAAATGTAAAATGTTTGTTTTAATTGACTATTTATTGTTTGAATATTTGAATTAATAAGTTATTAAATTTATGATATAAAATTTCACCAATTTATAAAAATGAGTTTCATAAAAATAATTTTAAAATCTAATATTCAATATCTTTATTTTTAGTTTTCGCGTTTCTGTATATTTCTAAAAAAGAATTAAATTTAAATTTAAATTTATATTAATTCATAAATATTATAATATTTTCGTATCCACGTTTTTATTTTTACTGTACCATGAAATCTAAGGTTGCGCAACCTACCGAAAATTATGTTGTATTAATGTCCCTTTGTTTTCTTTGGTATTATTATATCACTATGATATTTAATTATTTATAAGTTTTAAATTATAATGTAACTTTAAAGGTTACACAGATAAGACAGTACTAGAAGTATAATGTCCATCAGTATAGTATTGATACAATTTGCTTTATACAAACTAAAAAAGGATGAATATATAATGGTTTCCATAATAGAAATTAGTTTTAATTTATAAACGGTATTCGATAAAATAATTCAAAACCTAAAAAGCAAAAAATTCTATAAATATTCAGTAAGAATATTCAGTAAAAATATTTAAAATTTTTTTTAGTTTACGGTTAATAAATAAAAGCACGATTTTTTAGATTTTCAGTAACATTTATTCTTAATTGATCATAAAACCTATTAAACACATAAACTTTCTGAAAAATATAAATTCAATAATAATAAAAGTTGTAATAATAATAATAATAACAATAATTGAAAAACGCCAACTATATATTCTATATAACATTTCACTACATATATTTGACCGTTCATCAGTCTTCTTCAGACTAAAAATCGCATTAACAATAACTAAATGAAAATAGGAAGATTTAAACAAATTAATCAATCATTATCGTAATCAAATCGTACAACAAAATATAAAATTATTTTAATTAAAAATATAAACAAGCAAACTTTTTAAAAACAAATTTTATTATAATCAAATTTTAAAAATCAAATTTTAAATTATTTTTACATAATAAAATCATTTTAACATCCTTAAACATTATATCATTACATAACATGCACAATTCACATTCAATTATTTATATACATTTAAAATACATATAGACTGATCATTTTGAACATTAATTACAGGATTTAAAGAGCTTTTTCAAAATTTGGATTAATAATTTATGATATATGATTTAAATTTATTTTATCATATTAAACCATCATTTTGGTGTTAACTGAAATAAAAAACTGAAATAAAATATCTAAAATTTCATCAATTGGAAAAAGTGGATTAAATTTTTCATTAGATTTATAATAAGTTTTTTTTAATAAATAAATTTTAATAATAAATTATTAATAAATTTAAATCTTCAAGTAATGTAAAAATATATTTCATGGTCAAGATGAAAGAAACTTTACAGTATAAATATTTGATATGTTACATAATCATACAAATTAAAGAAAATGTTTCTTTTACTTTTTAAGAAATGTTTCAAACGATGAAATATTATTATAAGTTTTTTTGGTTTTAAGTCTAATTTGATTTAATAAAAATTATTATGGAAATTTTCTAGAAAAAATATTATATTTGAATTAAAATATTTTCTTATAATAAATTATAAAATTAAATTATCAGAGATATTTGCAAAAATAATTAAATGACAAAAATTAATTGTGAGAAAGATAGTGACAATGAATGAATAATTATTATTGGGTTAAATATCAATTGTTAAAAATATCTAATGTAAAAATAAAAATAAATAAATTAGGAAAATGTTTTGATTTCCTATGAATTCATCGGCTTGATTGCAAATGACTTTTTTGTTTTCAGTCTATTTAAAATAAATTAAAGCCGTTTTAATACTTTTTGAATATAGGAAAATTTGCTTTTTAAATTATTTTTATATCCATAAAATCATGATCACTTGTTTTAATAATCAGGACTTAATTAAGTTCATTTTCTCACCAGAAAATATTCATTGTTTAATTCCATGGTGTGACTTAGTCGGCTCCTTGATCAATTAAGCTGACAGTAATTAATTTTTGATATTTTCCTACTGATGAACACAGTATTTTTCATTATTTTGTCACTATTTTAAATATATTTTATGTTATGAATAGTTTCACATATAAAATAACGTCTAATCTTTGTCTGGATAATTGAAAATTGATATGTTAAATTAAATTTCGGTTTTTAAAAAATTTAAATTTTATATTTAGAATAAAATTTCGGCTTTGAAAGAATAATTAAACTTTAATATAAATAAACTAATCTTTAAATATTCAAGTTTTTGAATTCTATATTAAATATTTTAATTATTTAATTTGAGTAATAAACGTTTTTAATTTTTTGAATAATTAAAACAATATTTTCAAGAGATTTTAAAATTATATTTTTACTAATTTATTATTTTTTTGTTATATTTGAGTTAAACAATCATTTTAGTCCTGCACTTAAATTCGAATATTGAATAGAAAGTATTTATCTGAAGAGAAATATTCCGATGTATAAATGAATTTAAAAAAAGAATTATGTTTAATTGTATTCAACTGATATCCTTCATTGTTATTTTCATAACATTCTTTGCTAATAATAAGGTTGATTGAAGAATTGAATTATATTAGTTTATACAACTTTTTTATTTGTATTTGTATTGTCGTATTTAAAAATCTTATGTGTAAAATAATGTTATGAAAGAATGAAAACAATTATTAAATTTAAAAACAAATGTTATTTACAAAAAATAATTTGAATTACTAATAAATTTATTTTTAAAGAAATTAATAAGTAAAGTTTTGTAAATTTTTAGAAATAATTGGGTTATTTTGTTTGAAAAAATAATTTAAATTCAATTAACATTCATACCAGTTAATGACAGTGAATATGTCGAAATATATACTTTGTTCAATTGGAGATTTTTAATATATAAATCTGTGCCAATTTTATATCTATGTTATAATATATTAAAACAAAATTTCATTAAATTCGAATTTACTATTTTTATAAAAAATTATAGTCTATACAAATGTTAAGATTACAAATTATAAGTGTGACATAACCAAAATAAAAAATTATTAATTTTCGTTTTCGTTATTGCTGCGTTAAATTAAATTTTATTAGTTAATTCTTTACTTCAGTAATTAAAATATTAAAACATATTAAATACAATATACAATAATTTATTATTACAAGAACGTTACATTCCAAAACACATTTTATTACATATTGCGATAATTTCCCTACGATCAAACCATGAATATTTAAACAAATTAAACAAGTTTTATGAATTTGAAATTAAATATATTTTTTATTTATTTAATTGTTTGATTATTTTCCAAATAAACTTTTAAAAAATAATAATTTTAATTATAAAACACCCGTAAACAACAACAAAATTAATCCACATATCCAAAATTTACATACAAAACTATTAAAAAAACATTTAAAACATACTTGCTCACAGCATTTTCTCTATTAAAATAAAATAAACATATTTTTCAAATAATTATTTTGATTTATTTTTGTTTTTAGTTAAATCCTATTTATTTCAGTCATATTTTCTTTATATGTTAACTGATCAGTTTTTCCATCATTCCCACCGTCTCTGTTATCCGGTCTATTGAAACGTGCTTAATATTTTATTAAATAATTAATCTTAAATTAAAATTTTCATTAATTATAATGATGTCGATTATTATTTTCATTATTTCAAATAATTAAAAAATTCATTTTTAATAAAATATTTGCTTGAAAAGTATTATTTGAGAAATTTTAAATTATTTTAAATTATATTAAAATTGCTTTAGAACTATAACAGATTCTTATGATTTATAAAAGTGTAAAAGATTTATTAAAATTGATATCTTTAAACAATTATTATGCTAATCTATAGAGTATGAATGTCATTATTAATTCAATTTAAAGCATAATTAATTTTAATCATAATTTTTATCATTCAGTTGATAAAAGCGAGAGTTTGAAATTCTGGTTTTTAAAAAATTATATAAAAATTATATAAAAATTATATAAAAATTATATATATATATACCATTTTATTAAATATTTTACTTTTTATACATAAATAAATTTATCTTAAACTAATAATGCATTTTAAGATTGTTTTAAACGACAAAAATATATTTAAATTTTAATAAAATGTAATTTCAGATTTTAAACATTTTATTTTATTTCCAAAACTAAAAAAAATATTCATTAAATTCAGTAAAATTGAAACCAAATTTATCAGTGAAATTATCAATAAGAAATATATTTGAAAACTTTCGGCTTGAGTAATTTTCTTGACAATAAAGTCTGAGTTTAAAATATAATTTCTTTGCTATTTGAAGGATTAGACTTTAAATTACCAATTACATTATTCTTGTTTTATTTTGTTTTATTCGGTATTGTAAATAAAATGTTTTCAACTGTAGAAAATTTAAATTGACTTGTATATTTTTCAAATGGTGATTTACTATTGTTTAATTACAATAATTAAATAAATAAATAATTTAATAATAAATTGTTAATGATGGATTTTCAGCTATTTGGAGAATAAATAGCAATTATCCATTATCATTAATTTAATAAATATGAGATTGTAAAGCAAATCTGAAATGTTGTTTTTTTTATATCTGCTCGCAGATTGTCTTTTCCAAATGAGACTCGGCTAACATGGATTTTTTTCAAGGCCTGCTTTTAGAGGACTTCGTTGAGAACCAAATTAAATGTCTATTTTCATTAAATAAAAAATCTTCATGTATTATTTAGATTAATTGTGAATAGGAAAGGTTTATATAAATGAATATTTGATAAATCTGAATATTTATTTTTTATATTATGTTTTATTAGTCAAAAGACCTCTTAATTGGATATATTTCAGGCGCGAGTAAGGAAGAAAGATTGGACAGTTCTTATCGTAGATCAATGGTAAGTTTCATTAATTTTTAAAGCAATACGATATCATATGACAAAATGTCGCCAGTCCTTTAGTCAGTAATTGAAATAGATGTTTCTATTGTTATCAAGATAAACACGTCGCCAAAGATTTGGAACCTTTCCATATTTGCAATGGATATGAAGTAAACATTTTAATATATTACTTAATTGTCCAGTTAATAATTCATAATACTGACATTCGTTTATTTGCATTCTTATATAAAGGTCTATTAGTCCTTGACGCTATGAATTTTAATTGTAAAGTTAATTAATACGTTGGACTACTCAAATGAAATGTAAATACTAATAATGCTACTATTTATAAAAAAAAACTTTATGAGAAAAATAATATCATGTTCGAATATTTAATAACCTTTAACTTATATAATAAATGGAATCTTAATTTATTACTCTGAACCTAAACTTTAATTATTTAAAACAATTTGTTTTAATCTGTATAATTTTGGATAATTTGTAATTAAATAGTGTTTTCCGTTAATTTGATTATGTTTATTTTTTAATAATAATTTAATTCCTGTGATTTTCCTGGATCGTTTATTGATTTATAATTAAATTTTAATCTAGATAAAAATTAAATTTTATTTATAAAATTTAAAATTAACGTAATCAAATTAAAAATGATGGTCATTAACTTTCAAGGTCATAAATTACAGATCCTTATCAGATAAAATTACATTATGGAAATTATATAGTCATTTTAAATTATTCGTTGAATAACCTTTTTTCACTCTCACTATCAATTATTTTCCACAAAAAAGTAAATCTTTTTTTCAGTCAGAAAATGATTAGGAAATAAACCACAGAATTAAAAGCTTATCTCTATTAAATGTGTTTGTTAAAATATATTTAAAAAAAGTTACTTTTTTTAAGTAAGATGTGTTGAAATTTAATTAATAATTAATGAAAATAAAATTAAATGAAATTATTGTCGAAATTTATTTGTAAATATTAATTATATATTTTAATTAACTTAATTCTAGGCTATGGAATAGGCTTAAAAATATGCGAATGCAAGTTTTCCATTTATTTTGGAGGAATGTCTAAATTTAGATTTAATAAATAAAACACAAAAAGTTCAACAAATTAGTGTTAATGTAATATTTGTCATATTTGTGATATTTTCAATAGTAAGAAGTTATTTTAGAGGTACATCTAAATACTAGCAGAAAGGGACATTAGCTCAGAATTTCTGAAAATAGTGTTTAATTATATATTTAAGAATGTTATATGTATGTTTAGCATATGCATTTAACATAATTATATGATTTGTTTACAGATTTGACATGACTCCTTAAACAAGAGAGTTGAAGTTATACGGCTTTTATACTTAGTTACAGAAGACTTTCAGCGTATGGCGTGAATAAAATCAGCAATAATTGCATTCTTGGGAATTTTTAGGTTACAAAGCATGTCTCTGATTTTATTTATAAATTGCAAATTTCTCATTTCACATGAAAATTGAGACTTAAAATACTGCTTCAAGGTTTTAATGTCATTTAACAAATTGTTGGGGTCAATAAATAAATAAATACAAAACATTAATTTAAATATTAATATTGATATATTGTAGAGAAACAGGTATGTAAAGATAGAAAATGGGGAGCCGGGTACAAATATGCTAATATAAAAACGATGGGAGGTCTCCAGGAAAAGATATTAAATTAATAAAACTTAATCAATAATTAATTAGACATGTGGAAAGTCCAAGTTCTATGGGAAACCGGAGACATGTGGAGAGCCCAAACCATGTAGAAAACTCGAGTAGCAATTAAAAACTAAAATGTTATTGGATTAAAATTTAATATGATTAGTTTATTGATTGAGTTAAAGTTTGTGGGATATTATAAACTGGCTAAAGTATATCTATATTTGAATTACAGAGATGAGTCTGAAAGCGAGTGAAAACTAATATTAACCAAATTAAATTGTACGTGCGTACCAGAAAAACTGATCTACCTTGTGTAGAAGTAACCATATTTCAAATGTTCAGATAAAGATAAATTGCTGTAAATACGAAAAAGGTTTTTTGTGTTGAGTTCTGCTATTTTTCTTTGCAAAATTTGAATACGAGTCAGAGAACAATTTGACCTACAATCTAATAAACCCAACCAAATGTATTAAGCCTGAAATAAAAATATGTTGGTGGACATAATAAATTAATTCAAATTAATATAATAATAATAATGATAAAATGTTAAATTTATTTTCATCTGATTTCATTGAAAAAATTTAATTGTTCTATTTCCTAATTAAAACAACAGAAGCTGACAAGAAATTGATTAAATTATAAAATACTTGTGACGAATAATTGAGTTTGAAAGAAAATAATTTTCAAGAAATTAAATAATTGGCACATTTATATAATGATTTTGGTGAAGAATGATTTTCTGTTATTTTATTTAATTTAAATTTTGTTAAACTATTTACAAACCTTTAAAAATATAAGTGATTCGTTTTCATTTTGTTTTAAATGTCAATGTAAACAACTTATTTATTAAAGTTTTGGGATCTTTTTTAAAAAATAAAAATGTTTGTTAATTTGATTGTTTTATGTAAAGATCTATGGGTAAAACCAAGAATAGTTATATGAAGGATACTATTGAACGATTCAAATAATTTACTTTATTAAGACAATAAGTGGGGAAAGACACTAGACCCCTCAGTTGCGCATTACATAATATTTACATTTTATTATACATTCTATTAGTGGAAGCCAATAAATGACATAAACAGAAATCTGGAAATGGCTTTAACAAAAAAAATGTTTTACATACATATACTTTAGGAGTTAAAAAATTAGGCTCATAATTGAAATATACATTGATATACATAGGCATAAATGTAAACATTTTGCAAAATTTTCTGGATAGTCAATGTAATAATTGAATTGTGTTCAGTGACAAAAAAGACTCTTCCAATCACCCTATAATAAATGAAGTGAAATAACAATATTTAATAATCAGAAAAATTACCACTAAAAGGGAAAGTTAAATTTTAATTTTCGAGAATATTATTATGGGTAACTAAATTTTTCTTGGAAATCTTTGTTATTGTTTAAAGTTTTCCCACTATAACTATTTTTTAAACAATCAAAATTATAGAAAAATTTTTAAAGTGATATTGGATTTTCAAAAGCAAACCAGTCACAGGTTCCATAAAATATCTCAATTTCTTATTAAATATATAAACAAAGATTTAATATCACACAAACTACGAGTATTAATTTTATGTAAACACAATTAAAATTTGTAATGTCATCTAATGGCGGTGAGTAATTAAATAAAATTTCCAATGAATTACTAAATAAAATACAAAAAGTAGTATTGAGTAAAAGTAAGCATAACTATTGTATCACAAAATGTTTAATACTTTAATAATGAATATACAAAATTAATTAAATTTCCGAAGATTTTCTTCGATGAGCTAAAATTATTTTTAAATTGTGCCGAGAATAAATTATCTATTTCAAATATTTACCTCTTAAAAGATCAGTGAAGATATCATTTTAAAGCAGATCACAGAAAATTAATTTGTTTTGCTAATATTATTTGGTTCTTTCATTGATATTAAACTAAAACTTTACATTTTTTCAAAAATAACTGTTTTTTAAAAAAGAAATAATATTAATTTTAAATTGATTTGAAGAAACGTTTTGGAAAAAAAACATTTTTTGAAAATAATGAGTGAAATAAAAACAAAATTTTAATTAATTCTTTACAAAAATTAAAACAAACATAATTTTATCATTAATTATCCTTTGAAACATTCCGTAATAAACTGAATGCAGATTTATATATTCATTCAGAAGATATTTACGAAGTCACAATAATTGGCAATTTAATTCAGTTTCTGAAACAATAAAATTCTTGAGTGAAATTTCATTATATGCCCTTTTATGATCCGCTTTCAAATCTTTTGATGTATTTGGCATTAATAGTTTCCAAATTTTATTGAAATTATTGTAAATATTTAGACAAAATATTTCAATCTACAAGCACAAATTACACATTTTTGTTGGGTTCACTTTGTCAAGTACCCTGTCTAACAAAATTCTATCCTAGAAAATATTGAAAACTGAATTTGCAAATTTTAAATTTTTAAATTATTTTTTGTAAATGTTGAAATATATATTTTGAAAAGTTGAATTTATGTAAAATTAACAAAAAATAATAAAATTATGCGCAATGCAATCAAAATATGAAATTTAATTCAAAAATGCAAACAATTAAAATCAATTTTTTAAAAAAGTAAAAATTGATATTTTTTTAGGATAATAAATATGACCAGTGTGTCTTTTTTATGATAGTTGAAACGTCAAGTTAGATTTACAGTTTTATCCTACTGCAATAATCCAATAATGACAGCTAACAGAAATATGTGATTTTAAAAAGAAATTTTGAAATTAAATTTAATGTACAATTAAATAAAATTTTAATGCAATATAAATTTAAAAAGTAAAACTATGAAAAACAATATTTTTTATGGGGAAAAATAAGAAACATGTATCAAATAAAATGATGAAAATGAATTCAATTATTCTTATAAATGTAAACAAAATTTATTTGCAGGATTAATCATTTTTTAGGATAACAAAATCGCCGAATTTGACAGGAACGATTGTGGCCTAGCAATCTGCATTACTGTACTAAATGTTTAATCGCCAAAATAGAGAAGGATATAAAATCTATTTTTTAAAACAAAATGGAATAATGTGAACACAAAGTATAAAAACAGAGATCGAGATGCAAAATTTGAGTACAATTAAATTAAGTGCATGTTGAACTCCGTTGTTAAATTCTCTCAGACCTATGAATAAAAAAATTAGAATTTTGTCATTTTTTGAGAATTTTGTTGCTCTTTGAAGAACTCACGAAACCAGATTAGAAATTTTCCCATCAAATTTCTATATTGTAATTTGTAAGAAATAAATATCTTTATGTAACATTTTCATGTTTGATTTTATTAATTAATGACCCTGCTGGTAATTGTTTTTCGTTTTAAAAGAGTAACAAAATTAAATTTCTCCACAAAATACCACGCCTCTCTTCCGACAAGTTTCATGTAATTTAAACTATTCCATTTTAAATTTCTATTAAAACATTGAAATATTAAAGGAGGGAATAAAATAATAATTCTAAACTCAAAAGATAAATATTGACGCTGCACAATGCCAGCAAACCTTTCCACAAGAGGACCTCTAGACATTTCCTTGAATGTACTTCAAATAACTCTCAAGTGTATATTAAATCATTCTATAAAAATAGGAATTACTCTTAGAATTTTAATTGCTTCAATAAGCATGACGAATTCATTTATAAATGAAAAGAAATAAAATATTTTAAATACCTTAATAATAAATAATTAATTATAGGAAACTATTTATGGGGATATTTGAAAGGGATCTCACTAACAATTTCGTTGAAAATAATTATACTTAGACTAGGAATCCAGACAATTATAAAATAGTATTATTAAAATCAATAGCAATTATATTAACATTATTATTTATAGTAATTATTTAGAAATAATTTTTATAAAATATATATTTATAAAGCAATTCATTTTTATCAAAGTCACCTGTCTTGAGTAATTTTCAATTTTCTTTTATTCCAGAAATATAATGGTCAAATTCCAATCGTTATATATAATTAATAATTATAACTAAATATTTTCTACAGAATTTGACTATAAATAAGATTTTGTCTCTTATAAAGAAATCAGAGGTGAAAAACAAAAAATTCCTTATAAAATTATAACTACTGTTTATATGTTTAAATTCTTCACTACATTACACCCTTTACAAATACCTCTCCGGTGTAATTTTTATAAGATTTTTACAACCATAAATATAAGTATGGTTAATAATATTTTTTATTCATCCATGAATTTGGCAAAACAATAATGGTAAGAGTGTTATAGTTGTATAAAGAACGTGCAAATAAAAAACAATTGTATAAGAAATAATATACAGCATATAAAAAAGTTGTTAAAAGTGTGTTAAAATCTAAAAGTAAATCTTTATCTTAGAAAACCTTTATATAATTCTTACTAAATAACAGTAACTAATTGACTTAATAAAGTAGAATTTTCACTTTTGAAAAATTATTAATTAATTTTATTTAATTATTTATTTTTATTTAAATCCATTTTACTTTTATTATTTATTATTAATTTTCAATGATAGAATTTACATAATAAATAAGCAGATTATAACTATAACTTTACAATAAATTTCAAACTTCGAGAAAGAAAAATTTTGTATCGGCCGTTAAAAAATTAATTATACATTTGTAATTGGTTTGTATATTTCTGCAATTCAATATACTGTAATTGATACATTCTATGTTTAGATAAAGCAAGTACAGATTAACCAATCTAGTTGGATTTATTTAACAACAGATCAATTAAACAATCAGTCATTCTTTATACGTTTTTTGAAATTTAGTTTAAAAGCGTTATTACATAATCTGATATTCATTTTCAACTGCAAGCCAATATAAACTTTTATTTAGTAATTTAGATTAGTTTTATCCATTGCATCTGTTAAATTTCCCCTTAATTTAGTGTTTATATTCAAATATTTCTTGAACCGAAATGGAGAAAAACCTTATCAACTTAGAGTCATACTAATTCCATCATTTATAGTTAATATTTTGATTGTCTTCTCTTATTATTTCCTCTTATTTCTATATATTCAAAATATTGTTTTTAAAACATAAAAGTCGCTAGGTAGTTTTTTTGATCTTAAGATTTTGTGACTTTTTTATGCAACTTGAACTTACAAAAATAATTCTATTTATATATAATGCAAATAAACTTCTCGATAATTTAGTTACAATTATTATAATATATATAACATTTTTCGTACTTTGCCCTAGAATTTTCAATTCCGTCTTCATTAAATGATAAAGGCATTATCATTTCTTTGTTTGGCAAGCACCATTTTCAAAGTTCAAATTGAAATTTGTTTACATTTATTTCTTTGATGCCGAGATCATGTTGCTGCAGTATACGACGACGAGCCAAAAACGTGAAACAGCCTCACTGCGTAAAACATTTCAGAATATTTTTAGGATTATGTAATTATTATCGAAAATTTATTCAAAATTATTCAAAGATAGCTAGACTGTTGGAATCTTTGATAGATGGTAAAAATAAAAGTATTGTTTGGACAGCAAAATTTGAAGAAGCTGTTAGTAAATTAAAACATATTTTGATTCCTGAAAGACAATTTCGAACAATGAGAGACTGGATTTTTTGTTGTTTGGAAGAAAAACAATTTAAGACATGGGAAGAAGCATTACCTCACACAGAGTTTGCAATTAATTCAAAAATGTAATCAAGTATAAAAGTTAGTCGAGCTGAAGTAGTTTATGGAAGAAAATTGTGCAAAGAGCGTATTACATATGATACATATGGTACTATAATCAAAAAAATAGAATTCATAAATTTTTTAGTGTCGGAGAATTAATACTCGTCAAGGAAGATGTTAGAAATAAACAAGAAAATAGATATTGTAGTCCATTTGAAATAATAGAAATATATCACAAAAATAGTTATTTGTTGAAAGATTTAAATGGAAAATTTATGAAAAAAAATGCAGAATGGCTAAAGCCATTTAAAACGAAGGAATGTGATGTAATTGTATTGGGATAATTGATTTACCTGTCCCTTATATGTAAACCCTTATAATTAATGTTTATGATTGCGTGCATGTTTGATTGATTACTTTGATTGTCTGGGTCCTCGGATTGCATTTGAATATTAAAAAATATATTATTTATCCCAGCGAGGCGTGTGCTATAGACACACATTAATAAATTCTTCACACATATTGTTATTTTAATCTTCTTACAGGGCTACCTTTCCCTAGTTCAAACAAAAAGAAAGGATTAGTAGTATAATATTGTGGCTATTGCATAATTAAATACTTTTTATACTTGTGTTTGCAATAAATATTAGTGTGTTTTGTCTCATTATTTTAATAGACACGTGGAGTCACATTTCAAATTTTCCTCCAACCAAAGCCACTCTGATAACCCTAAAATATTTACTATAGATCATATAAAAATGGAAGCCAAAATTTAAAAGTAAAATATGTTCTAACATTGTTTTGTTAATACTAATATTATTTATGAATTTCATAAATATCCCATGGGGCACTTGCAAAATCAAAATTGAGGGGTAGGTTGTAACAATCCTAAGAAATGTCAATGTTTCACCTGTCATATTCGTGGTGGAAATAATTACAGTGTCTCATGTCACATGCAACTTCATGTGTAGGATGAATAAAAAAATTTATTATCAACTATAAATAATAAGTTCAAAAATAAAATTGAAAATGTTAATAAATATTATAAATAATTTTTGCAGCTTCTATAATATGCGCACAAAATTTTTAACAGATAAATAATAAATTGGCAAGAAAAAATATTTTTATTAAGAAAGTTTTTATCATATTTACCATGGATAATTAATTTAATTTGTTTATCGGACTGATTCAAGTAGGAAATAAATTTTCTAATTTTAAGATAAATATTTCTACTTCAAGACATCTTTTTGATATAAAACTCTGTTTTGAAAACTTATCAATTATATGTCTGAATTTTTTTATTTGTCAAATCAACGACATCAAAAAATAATTGAATAACTATAAAAATAAATTTTTATTTATATAAATTTTAACAAAATGATAGTCCATTATTAACAATAATACGAGAAAATCAAATAAAAGAAATATAGTTTGAGGAAATTATCATAATGATTTAATTTATTAATCTCAATACGTTTGCTGCTGATTAAACGTTTATTTCAGGGGATTTTGATTTAATCACTAAAGCCTCACATAAAACTCTTTAGCATTTATTAATGAAGTTTTATATAAAATTTTAAAATCGTTAAAATCAGTTGTTTCTTTGCAGATTTTTCTATGCTCAATAATATTACTCACGTCTCTCGGTCATATATGTTCCTGAAACTGTGTGCAAAGATGACGATAAGTCTCTCCAATGTATGTGGCATTGCACACTTTACATGGAAATTTATACATTATATCAGAAACAAAACCTATATTGGGTTTTGATACTATTTTATATACGTTTGAATTGCCTAATGACTTTATAATTTTACCATCAATAGTTGGACTATAATTTCTATTGTTTTCATCGGACACAATAAATGGTTTCTTTAGCCTGTCTTTCTACAAAACCTTAGAACATCAATTTTTGTACAAAATAGAATCCAAATTTTGTATACCTTTGTTGTATTTTTTAAACGTAAAAGATAATTACCAAGACCTAAAACTTAAACACTTAATCATGTTTTTGGTTCAATGACAGTTAATTACGTGACACTTAATAACAAATAAATAATTATGTTAACGAACTAACAAGTATTATATGATTGTAAAATTTAATTTGTATTAAACAACGATAATCGTTTCACAGTTTCAAAAATTATTAAATGGTGAAATTATTGCTCTGTTTTGAAGTTCTAAATTTATAAAAAATGACAAATAATTGATAATCGATTATTGATTATCGATTTATTAATTAAATGAATGATATTTAGTAAGCGTTTGATGTCTGCTCCTCAATATTAATTTATTAAATAAATGTTATAAGCGTTTGATGTCTACTTATCGATGTTAATAGTTATCATTTGATATTTTGCTGATCAACACGAGCGAATGCCTGAATTTTTATCTTACTTTGAACACACGTACATCTGTGGACGACGCAGAGCAGTACGTGGCGCCAACTTTGAACCTAGCATTTTCCCTCAGCATCGTTAGAACCAACACCAGGCAGCTGCTGAAGGTGTTCCTCGTACAACAAACGCCGTCAAGGGATGTCATTATGGTCTTCAAGTCTTGTTTTATTGTCATCATCCGGCTTTATGAACCTACTTAAATGGCATCTTCAAGAAACTGTACACTCAAAAAACCACCTTACTAAATGATCTCACTGGAGTTCAGGAAGTTCAAACGAAGAAATACCGGGAATTGAAGGAACGCGTGATACGCGCTGTTAATCTATATTTGGTTGCCAGCATTCTGCAGTACTTGCGTGCCATGGTCATCTATTGCATCAGTAGATAGCACTATCTGGGTTAACATTATCAACGTTGTATTAAATATATTTTCTGTTATGTTTTTATATTACTTTTTAAATAGTCACTAAAATAATTAGAATTCAATAACACTTTGTGCTTATGTTTATATAATTTATTTAGTTTTTATACCGTAATAAATAATTCCTATTCCTGCATAAATTGTTTTTTTTATTAGTGATTAAGTGTCACGTGATTATCTGTTGCTGTGATTAAGTGTCGTCGTTTAAATTTCGCGTGATTAACTGTCCATACACCATATTTTTATTATATTTAAAATTATAAAAGCTATTCGAAGTATTGTATTGGTCAGTTTCTGTTTGTTTTCTATATATTTCTGTTTCAAAACCCTTAGCTGTTCTTTCTACTAATAAATTTAAAAATATAATAATGAATTAACTTATTCTTCCACAGTGAACTTAACATTAGAGTGAAGCTCATTCATATAATTTTAAAAACGAACAAGATCCTCATAGCTAAAAAATCCTATAAGAATATCATCAACCTAACATTTATATACCTCAGGCTAAACAAAAGGAAACACAGAAATCTTTTTCTCTAATTTTGAAAGACAATTTGATGAAAGAACTAGAGCTAAAAGTGATCTTATTGCAAATCCATCAAATTGTTGATACTAAATAGCATTGTAAAAAGAAACGCAGCATTAGTTGAAACAAACCTAAACAATTCACAAAATGCAACTTCGTCTAATGTCCAATTCTCAATCCGATCCACAAATCACAACAACGATCAATAGTCTCATTTAATCGAATATTTTTAAACAAACTGGTTACATTGAAAGACACCATATAATCGGAAGAATCAACAGCTTGTGCTGAATCTATCATGGAAAGAACCAGGAGCAATGGAACATCTTTTTTGTGAATTTTTGGTAGACCATGTAATTTTGCAGGTTGAGACCCAACCGCATATTGTTGTTTACCAAAATTATAATCTAAATGCTTATTTTTTTATTAAACGGAAAACAAGTTTATTAAGAATTTCATCTTTTAATTTAAAATTTAATTTAAATACATAATCTATTAAAAACAATTCTTATATTTAAATGAGAAATTTTATTTTTTTGAAATGTGACTTATCAAAATTTAGCATTAATAAATTAATAATTTATAAACCAACAATAAGGTTTTTTTTATAGTACAAACTCAGTCATAATGCTAAGCTATCGGGACTTATTCAGTAACTTTCCTTCTATTATTATTTACTTCTAGTTATTCACAAATATTTAACAAGCATCTACAATGACTCAGTAAAAGCGCGTAGCGCACTACTGAAAAAAGGCGATAATCAGGATATTCCGGATTCAGCATCAAGTAAAAAGACTTTAAAACAGAACAGAAAGAAATGGTCAGTCTTCTATACATATACCAACAAGAAACTATATCTATCCTTCATTTCTTAAGAACTATATTAGTAATCGTAGGACTCAAATATTGCAAAACATCACAAGAATAAAGGCATGTCGAGATTGGTAGTATGCGCCAAACGAATGTATTTATCCATAACATTAATGCTTAGAAATAATTTTTTTTATGCTATGGAATTAATGCTGAAAAATAATTAAGTTTTTGCTCATTCAATATATTTTTAATGCTCGATTAAATACAAACCTACAAAAAATAAGTTGTTATTAAAAATAAATTGACAACAAATATTAACATTAAAAATTGTATGAATAATATTTATTTTTTAAAATATTTTTTTAATATAAAATGAGACATTACTAAATTTTAATTATTTTAAAAAAAGATTTTTATTATTTACAATGCTAAATTTAATTTAATTTCAATTATATCTCATGAAATTAATGTAAAAAACCTAGTAGTTTTGTAGAGCAGTTACTGAAGGAAATTATGTAACTACATCTTATATAGATTGCATGACTTAAATAAAAAAAGCATTAAAATAATTTTTTTAAAATAATTTTTTAGTTTTTTTGTTAAATCAATTCTAGACATATAAAATATTTATGATTTGATTTTCTTAATAATATTTTTAATCTATCATATTCTTTGAAAATAACTTCAAATTATACACCAATCACTAAAACAAATAAATCAGGAGTTCTAAATCGGTCAAGTGTACAGATGTTTCAAGGGAGGTATAAGAAACATTTATTATAATTTGATTTTGAACACCACGATTTAAAACCTACGGTTTGCTGTAAATATTTATTTTGGAAATAAAAATATTTTGTTTACAACGCTTAAATACCTTTTTAAGAAATGCAAATTTTTAAAGGTTTTTATTTGAATTTAACAATTGACAATAAATAGTTTGTTTTTATTATATGACTACTGCTAAATACTTAATAAAACCATCTTAATTTCTGAGTGTAATTGTATATTACATACTTTTAAATACTCATATATTGTCATCTGATAATGAAAATTATTTTAAAAAATATTACTTTTTAAAAAATTTATTGATTATTAATAATTACTAACTTATCTGAATTTCTAGAAAAATAAGTTAAATCTTTGAAACCTAAAAGTAATCTTTAAGTGATAATCTTTTTAAGCCTCTAATCAAAAGACATTTTAACTAATAGTGATATGTAAATGAATACCTTAATTTTTAATAGGTCTGCTTATACGCGGGTCATCTATTTTGGACATTTTTTTCAACCAAATTTTGGGGGTCGGCTTATACGCGAGTATATACGGTAATATCAACTCATGTAAATATTGTTTTCTTGTAAAGTTTTCATCGTGTATGGCTTTTTGTATTTCTTTCTATACTTTTTTCTATATCAAATCTAATTTTATGACTTTCAAGTGATATAAACGATTTATTAGCAACTCCCAAATTTTGTTTAAATAATACAAGGCTTTGAATAAAAAGATATTAGCGAATAAAAAATAAATAAAACTGCATAAATCAACAATGTCCGCCAACTCTCTAATACGCCAAACTCCAATAACCGTTAATAACCTCAAATCTTTTACTGGATGTTTTAAAACATTTTATTATATTTTAATCTAAAAGCCGCCATTTTCTAGAAACCGTTACCTTTTTCCACAGTCCCGTTTTTGGCTGATAAGAGAGTTGTTACTGTGTATGTAAATTCGGTTGGATATTGAATGTTGATTCAAACAAAATTCTGACAGTAACTTCAGAAAATAAAAATCAGAAATTCGGTTTACAAACACATCATATCCAAAAGAAATTTTTTTTGAAGTGACTTTTTATTCTTCATTGCATGAATTTCTATTACTCTTCAGTTCATTATTTTTGATAAATAATGTGTTTAAATTCATTTTTTTTAAAAATAAAATTATGTTTCAAGTTAAAAAAGTAGAATTACTTAAAATCATTGTAAATATTTAAACAAAATTGACCATTGTAACGATTTCCTTTTTTATAACATTTTCTGAAAGATTTTTTTCTGAGTAAACACATTAAAAATCCATTAAACAAAAGCTCGTACAAAATTCTTGCAAAATAAGCTAGAAAGCTGATTTATGTTAATTAAATAAAAATATAAGGGTTCGCATATTAAGGCATCATATATAATTAATTTTTAATAAAACTACAAAATTAATAAACTTGACTGAAATTCGAATTTATTGTTTATTCGTTTAAAAAAAAGTAAAAAAAGAAATTGAAAATATTCAATTAATGGTGCAAACGTTACCGATACCTTACCGATATTGCAATAATGTTTATTTGTGAATGCAACGGGTTATTTGGTTAAAATAAATATGTAAATTTAATTATATTTTTATTTATTTCTAAAGACGTAAATTTGATTAAATGTTGAAAAAAGGTTTTTAACGAAATTAGAAAACTTCTAACTTTTCGTGATGAAGTTAATCACTTAAGGATTTAATATTTTACAAAGGATTCTAGTATTATTATATCAAAATAGAAAAACCACCGGACCTTAACAAGAAGATCATTTTATTAAAATATAGTAAATGATAATAAAAAAAAGAACCGTGTTTCCTAAAGTCTCATAACTTTAACAGAGATTTAGGTAAGAATGATATTGGCTAGAGCCAAAACCTTTAAGTAAATTGGTTTTTGAATATTTTAAAATTATTTTGAAAATACGCATTTTTTGATATAGCCACATAATGAAAGTCTTTATTATGAAAACACAACAATATATAATTAAATAAAAGAGCACATGAATACAATATAAAATTTAAATGAAATAAAATAAAAATAAATTTTTATAAAGCCCGTAATAATATCGAAAGGGAAAAAATTAAAAAATTATTGAAATTCGTTTAATATCTTGCGAAAAATACTTCCTCTATCACTATCAAGATATTTGGTCACCGTATATTATGTAAGCTCAACTTCAACAAAAAGATTTTACTAATAGTAATTATATATATAATAATAGTAATTATATATACAAAATCTAATAAAATATATTAAACCTAATAAACTTAATAAAAACACAAGCATTTTCTATGTTGAATCTTGAGTTAAATAATTTAATTATCAATGCATTACAAGTAATAGGTTTCAAAAAACATTATACATGCATGTTTTAATATGCTCGATAATATTACTGATTCTACTTAATCACTCATGCTAACAAACTCGCGTACAGAAATTACGGGAAGTCTCTTTGATATATGTGGAATTACACCCATTAACGAGATTAGAACAAAAAAATAACAGTCTACTTTAGATTTTGAAATTATTTTAACATTATCCATTCCAATATTTTCACAAACTATTTTCAACGACATCAGACAAATAAAATTCATTTATTTTATCAAATTTAGTGATATTGACACAAGTACTATTCGATTGAACATCATCATTTATATTAATTAAATTACTTTTATTGATAATCAAAGTACCACTCTCTAGAGAATTCAACGGATAAAAACCAGGAAAATTTCATTTATCAAAAAGTATACAACAAGTGTTGTAACGAATATCCATTTTTATGGAGTACCTCAATCAATTCATTTTTACTATTTAGAGATTTACGATAAGTGTATATAAAGAACATTTATATACAGTCTTTCGAACCATATCAATCGTATTATAGTTAATATATGAAATATATTACATAGTTATATAATATATATTATTGATATGGTTCGGAAGAAAGTATATAATTTTATTTAACTTATATTAAAGGGACAGTTTTAGCGCTTTTACTTTCAATAAATATTAATATTTATTATATATTTTATATTTAGCTACAGTTATTGTTAGAAATTGATAAAAATTATTTATATTGATGAACATACTTTTTTAATTAAATAAAATTTTGATTTTATTTCATTTCTCAATTATTTCAATTTTTACCAAGAAAAAACTGTAAGAAACATTTTATATATTTTGAAGTTATTTACTGAAATTTATATAATTTCGGTATTTCTTTTATGTTCATCACTTTCGGAATTGTCATTATCATGAAGGAAATAATTGTATTGAAAATGTTATTAAATTTTTTAGATCAATGGTAAATAAAAAAATTGATTAAACTTTTTTAAATAAATTTTTAATTTAATATAAAATTTTATGAATACTTTTATTTTATAAAGTATTTGGTATATTTATGGTAATTATAAGTATTTTATAAAATTTCAATTAAAAATTAGTCATACTTCTTAATCGTAATATATTATTAACTATACTTGTTTCGTATTTTTAAATGTCCAGGTTTCATTTATTTCTAAATTTAGTTGCTTTTTTTCACTGAATTTTATTTAATCATCTTTTTGAAATAGTTCAAATAAAATTCATTCTCATTAACACATGTTTTATAATGTATAGAATAATAACATTCTGTAATTTTTAAATAAAACTAAATATTCTTACCACAAAATATATTTTATTGTCCTAACAAGTATAAAAATTTTAAAAATTCCTTTCCAACAAAGTATTTAAATTCAAAAAAAATTTGATAATAAATACATATATAAAATTGATTGGTTACTACTGTTTTTATATTATCCAATCAAATCATTGTTTGGAAATTCGACAATTATGAAAAAATTATAATTTACGTATAGTATTTTAAAAAACATTTTTTAAATTTGGCTTTTATTTTTTAATCAAGTTTTTATGAAATGTTTGAATTATTATATTTATATCTTGTATAACAAGCTTAACATGACTAAGTATATAACAATAAACTTTTCTTCTCACTGCCATGGATTTTCAATTTTTAAACCGTATCTGGATTATACTACAAGTTTAATAAATCCTAAAAATTAAATAAATAAGTCATTATTATTACTATTATTATTATAATTATTATTATAATTATTATAATAATTATTATAATAATAATAATAATTATTATTATTATTTTTATTATTGTTATTGTTATTATTATTATTTTTAATTAATTATTAATTAATTTTATTATTATTATTAATTAATTATTAATTATTTTTATTTTTATTTTTATTTTTATTTTTATTTTTATTTTTATTTTTATTATTATTATTATTATTATTTTTATTATTATTATTATTATTATTATTATTATTATTATTATTATTATTATTATTATTATTATTATTATTATTATTAATATTATTATTATTAATATTATTAGTTTTTTTGGAGAACTCATAGGATTACAAAAATTCCAAGAGAAACAAAAGTTACTAGTTCATGTAAAATACTCAACATTTTTCTTTATTTTCAAATTGGGTTAGGATCTTGCGTATCTATTCATATGTAATGAGTGCAACGTCACATACATTGACAGTCATAAATTTATTCGAGTTTTGGAACGATGTCAACTGGAGCGTTTGTTCAATATTTCTGAGAACAATGAAAGCATTTCAAATTTTATAAAAGTATTTTAATAGTTATTAGTAACTTGTTAGGATTAAAGATGTAAGTTTATCGATTTTAGTGGAAACCGAAAATTTTCAAGTGATTTCTTTCAGAATTCTTGTCTCTTCTTTTTGATTTGCTTTACAAGACTCCAAACAGCAATGTCATCAATTTTCTTAATTACTTTATACGTGATTCATGTTGGCCAAAAGCTGTGTAGTCCTCTTTCAGCATTCTTTATAAATATACCCACTAAAAGTTGTCCAAAAAGTATCCATGCCGAAAGTAATATCAAATCATCAAGAAATAGGCAAATAATTTACAAAATTATGTGAAATATTCCTTAAAAGTAAAGGTTTAGTAACTATAAGTTTCTCAATGAAAATTAAGTTGGGAAACCTACCAAACAGCTAGTCAACATAGTAGTCATATTATTTCCGATTTTATATTTTTTTCCTGTTTCATGAGTTTGTTTAAAGTTTTCATTTCCAATTCAAAACTCGATTTCCTTGTGTAAATAAACTTGAATAATTATCTAATAAACAAATATTTTTATTATTCGACAATGAATAATATACATATAATTAAGTTTGTATATATATATATATATATACTGTCTAAATTTCGTACTTGTCGAATAAATTGAGAAAGCTAATTTCATTCCTTATAATATCCAATTTGATGGTCCCTTACCAAAAAATAAATTTTTGGATCTGTCACTCTGTGTACCCCTTTGAAAGAAGCACAGATTGACAAAATTACAAATCGCAAAAATATATATAATTTACTTGATTAAATATAACATTGTCCTTAAACATGCATTCAGTCAATTATTATTATTCCTAATATAATTTAGGACATAAATCGTTTTATTTTATTATTTAAATTAATTTTTGTTTTAATTATATCCAATTAGGATTTTTTATGTTAAAACCAATAATTAAAATAAGTTTCCTAAATTAAATTAATAGAAACAAAAAAATATATATTTGAATTTCTAAAAATCAAAAGTTAAAGGGGAAAAAATCAAAAATTCATCTGAATTATCTTTTTCGTCTATAAATACCAAAAGTCTATTTAAGACACCGCGGTTTATCCTGGCTTTGTAAATGTGTTGATCAAAATTTATCTCCTCTTAAAAGTGACATTTAAAAGACGATCACGGAAATTTATTAATAAATATAGAGTGATAAACACGCTGATGTCCATATTTCTTTTCATTTATTAACCCTTTTTACAAAATAAATACCCAATTGAATAAATATATCGCTCTAATTAGCACAATTTTGCAGTTGACTGTAAACACTGGAATCGGACATACAGCCAAAATAGTTTATGCTGAAGTGGAAAATTTGCAGTTGGTAAATAATGCTGTCTTCAGAAAACTTTCAGATATTATATTTTTTTTCAATTTTCTTTTAATTTTATTAATGCATCCTAAGTGTGTTATAGTTCGACTAATTTATAATAGATTTTGCAGTGAATTTTAATCAAATTTTTATGAAATCCATTAAAAAATAGTTGAATAAACTGAAAATTAGTTTAATGTATATTCTGCAAGTTTGTAGGACGTAATTTTTTTCTATTTTCAAGTTCACTTTTTTTCTGATAGACGTAGATTGAAAGTGTTTTTTTGTTTGGATGAACTTTATTTATTAAATAAAAATACACGATGGATGGATTTAACGAGGGATTGATAATCAAAGTTTGACAAGAATATTTGGAAAATTATTAGGAACAAAAATGTAAATATATCAAATAAACCAAACTTTAAATATATATTCAGCTATGTACATATATATTGGTATTTGTTTTAATCAGTAAATAGGTAATTAAGAAATTTTAGCACTTATTTTGTTAAGGCTTAAAGGAAATCTAAAAATGCACTTGAATGCAACTAAAATTGGCATAAGACAACTATGCTTTTTCTTTGCAATGCTTTGAACTTGTCTTACTGAGCAAATGTTCTCAGGGCCCCACGCACTAGCGAATAAATTGTGAATTTCAGTGGCTTTACAGTTGTTCCTTTTCATCGTTGCGACAAAAAAATTCAAGTTCTCTGTAGTAGGATTCATAATCAAACACGCATCCTAAGAATAATGAAATAAACCACATATAGACGAAAAACGTAATACCACGTCATATGGATGCAATAATAACCAGAAATAACTTTAAAAAGTATTGAATAATACGTACTATGAATATGCACACTAATAACATAATATATATTTGGTCGAATACTATACTATTAAAAACGAAGTTTTTTTTGGATCACCTTTGAAAGTGGCATTATTCACTTCTTATAAAAATGAGTTAAAGCTATTTGTGATTACAAATATGATTTTACAATATGATATTACAAATATGTATGATTTTTCATATATTACTGATTTATTGTTATTTCTTTAATAATTCTGTATATTATATGAAAAATATGTAAAAACATTGTTGTAATTTTGTGCCATTTAGGCACTAATTCGTTTATTGATAAAGGTTTTTTGCGCCACTTTCTAAATTAACAGCTTATATATTGTAGAAGATGTGTATATTATTTATTTACTAAAGGACCAAACCTAGTTGGGTCTCAGAGCTCAATAGTATGATTGTTTTGGTAACATGTCTAGAAATTCAAAAGAAAATCAAAACGATACCAAAATATGTGTGTTTGGTAATTGTAAAATATAGTCATGAAAGTAAAATCTTTACAGAGTTTCTTTTGGTGTTGATTTAATTTTGAATAACCTATGTCACTGTCAAAGGTTACTCGAGGAGTAGCACATACCAAAGAGACTTAGTGAATAATTATGAATATCGTTAAATTTATTAAGTTGAAAACTGTCAAATTTTGATATTTGTAGTAAGGTTGGGGTTAGCATCCATTAATCCAGAAAATTATTGGACTAGACATTTCGAGAAATAGAAAATGATTAAACAAAATAAAATGTCATTAAAATATAAATATAAATAAAAATGGCTTGTATTTTACCGGTCAGTATTTAATAATAAATAAATAAAAAAATTAAAATAAAATAAGCAAAATTTATTATATAGTGTCAGTTAAAAAAATAAACCGTCAGTATTTAACTGATCAGAAAACTCATTGTCAGTAATTGTGGTGAACTAATTACCAACCAAAACTCATCCGATATAAAATATCTATCGCAAATCAACTCCTAAAGTGACAAGGTCGTATGCAATTTATTCGCACGATAGATAAAAGACGTAGGAAAAATAATTTATATAAAAATCGTGATTTTTTTTAAATAAGACTTGTTACAAAAATAAATGTAATTAATTCGGTTTAAAAAAATGTTTGTTTAAAAAAGTAATGTAAATAGTTTAGATTTAAAATAAAACTTAAAAAGAAATTGGATTTTGAATATTACTTATATGTTGAAATATAATTTAATGTCTGCTAGAATTCACAAATATAGTAAGAAAACTACAACTGAATTGGAATTGCAACTTTCATTAATCGATTGCAAAATACCAATTATATGAAAGATGTCTTGGGCGAAATTTTGATTGCTGGAGCCAAAGAAAGCGAATTTAATGGAAAAACTGTGGATATGAAAGAAGATGAGATACGAGCACTATGTTTGAAGAGCAAGGAAATATTTTTAAACCAAAATATTAGAATTAGAAGCTCCAATTAAAATTTGTGATGACATTCATCGACAGTTTACGGCTCTAATACGATTGTTTGAACATGATGCATTTCCTCCTGATTCTAACTGTCTTTTTCATGGTGATTATGTTGATCGAGGTAAATTTTATCTCGAAACCATTTGTTTGTTATTGGCTTATAAAATCAAATTTCCGGAAAATTTCCTTTTACTGAGAGGAAATCATGAAGGTGCTGCAATAAACAGAATTCCCACGACCACTAAAGTAATAAAATAAACATTCAATATTTAAAATAAATTTCCAATAACAAATGTAAATCGTCAGTAAAAAAAGTATAGAATCCCATGAAATCAGTAGCAAACCTATCAAATTAATGGTCAAAATGTTAATGTCAAATTAATGTCAAATACTTAAATTTTCCGTTTTTTTTTGAATGAATTATATGAAGTAACGAAAGTCCTCATTCCGCCTTTTCTGAGCTTATTATAATTGTTTTAATAATATATTCAGGATTTTCATTGCGATTATCTCTTAAAATATTATGGATATAATCTCTGAAATGATTTCTATTTATTTTATTTTATAAATTGTCACATTATGTATTGGACGTGACGAATAAAATCAAAAGAAGACAGATTTGTAAATAAACATTTTTCAATAAGAAATTTTGTATAGTAAAAATTGTGCGATAGAAGTTATGTAAGAAGTTAAGTAAAGTTTGAAAAAGATACATTTTTACTATAAATGTTTACTATAACTTTACAGTATTTTCTAATCTGGTAGATTTATAAGGACCTTTCCTCATTATGCTTTAAAAATAATATTATTTTTGTTTAAATTTGATATTTATATAGTGAAAATAAATAAATTTATAAAATGAAACATATTAATAATTATTTTGTGTAAATGCCAAAAATCAAAATAATTTTATTTTCAGCATTAATAAAATCATTATTTACAGTACAAGAAATAAAACAAAAAAGCAAAATGTCTATTAATTAACAACTAATTATTTCAATTATTTTCACAGTATGCAAAGAAAAAACTAAACGATTAATTAATTGATGAATTTTTTTGACATTTATCCTATATTAGCCGATTTAAAAATTTGTAAACAAATATCAGCTTTTCATTTAAATATTAATGGAAAAATTGTTTGTAACAATTTAAAAACAATTATCCCTTAGTTCCATCCGAAATTCTGTAATTTTTAATTGAAAAAATATTATGTTTGTTATTTTCATCAATGGAATAATGTCGCATTCTTAAGACTGCAAAAATCGAGAAAAATAACAATTTGTTTATTAAATTGATTAGATAAAATAAACATGTCTTGGATAAGCGTTTGTGTATTTTGGATTTTAAAGTTTCTGAGTTTTGTTGTTTGCACTTTGAGTTTATTCGAAATCTTGCTTGTATCGTGTTTGGATTTTGGTTATGAATATAAATATCATGAGTGCAATAATATATACATAGAAGTAAACAGATGCGATTTCTCCTTAACAACCATCCTTTTTTTTTGACTTACCTCATACCTTTTAATATGTTGCTACAATATTCTTTTGTAATTGTAAATCTTTTTAGGCCTGAACTTTAATTCTTGTTAAATGAACTGGTTAAAAAATATTCATTCTGGAATTTATTGGTTTTAGCGCAGCCTTTTGAAACTTTCGTATTCTTTTGAAACCTCGCAAATATTTTCAGTCGAACTAATGTTTGGTGAAACTTTATTCTCAACATGATGATATTTAAATATTTCAAAATTTATCACTCCAACTACATTTTTTAAATCGTTTTTCAAAAGAAACTTGATATATACACCCATTTTTATTTCTGATTCAACCATTTTGTAGAGAATTAGATTTATTTTATGTTTTATTAAATTGAAAACTCAATAAAATTAATTTCCCTAGTAAATAAATGTAGAAATCACAACAAAACAAAAAAGCAACATTTTAAATTAAATTCGTTGCTAAAAATATGATCCTATTATTCAATTTAAGTGAAAATCGTTTAAAAAAACAAGGTAGTAAGCATATGTATGTGCTACTGCACAATTGACTATTATGTAACTATTATAATAAAGTTTTTAATCAGTTACTATTCACACTTACGGTGCCACACATTTGTGCACCAACACACACTCATTACATGATGTTCTAAAAACTTCACACACATATATTCTAAAATAATCCAGAACGCACACTTTCCCGAACCTTCCATAATCTACCAAACATCTCTGATCACCGCTCATCCCCGCCGATCACCACCAATAATATAATGTATTATAAAATAATTAATAATCGAAAATTTTCATGTAATTATAATTTTTATAATGTTTACATATGTGAAATGCAAGTATTATAAATCATAGTGATCAAAGAAACTCTGGGGATGAATTACAATATTTAAAAAAACAGAAACCATTTAGATTTAGGTATGAGAACCGCTAAAGATTTTATAATGAATAATGCAAAAAATATTACCATCCAATGCTATACGTGAATTCATACATACAACACCAGGTGAAATTCCGTTATTACCAAATGTAATGGACACAAATAATCCATCTGAATGTCAAGAGTCTAAGCCACAATTTAAACAAAGAAAATATCAAAAGTATATAATAAAATTATATAAATCAACTTCTCAGGCGTTAATATGTGATATTTGAAAATGTATTTCCATTTAATTTGATAATTGATAATATAAGCGACGCTGAATTCAAGATAACGGGTTTTCATAGAAATAACTCGATTCGAATGATACATTATTCAACATTAAATAAAAAGTAACAAATAGTAATAGTAATAGCATCAAATGCAAAAGCTAACAACTAATTATTTCATAGTGATGCTGATGTTTTAGTAATGCTGTTGTAAGACTCAAAAGTCAAAATATTTAAGGTGTAAGATATATCGATATAATTGAAACTATTTTAAACTATAATGGAGATTGTAAAGCAATTTATTTTAGTTGAGTCATTTCCATGTGATAAACAAAACACAGCCTTATTTAAAGGGTCAGAATTAGTTTGGTTATGTTCTTTACTACAAATCAATTTTATAGATCAACCAAAATATTTACTTCCAAGAGTTAATGTTAATCTAGCATTGAAACGAAATTTATCAAACTTCAGTAAACATTATCAAACAGATGAATCCCGGTTAAAGGTATTGGAATCAAAATTAAATCGGTTTAAATTCGAAAAATGCTAGATATCCAATTAGAAGTAAAAGAACTGTTGACTTTACAATTACTTATAGTTTATCATAATTTTATAAAAGTCATCTATTTATTGATAAAGAATTACAAAACTTTGTTCAAACGTTTCAAACAGCATATCAATGTTCGGTCTTTAGACATTTCGATATTACATAATAAACCAAAATAATGTGACGAAAACAGTGGGTGTAAATAATCACATTCTTAAAAATTATAATAACTTTTGTTTTTATTGTATCTTTAATTATTTATTATTTTATTAATTTCCTTTTTAAGTATTTTAAAGTTTTAATGATATATTTTTTTATTGGAATAAGAAAGTTATTTTAAAAATATTTTGTTACGTTCTGTTACCATCTTTTATAAGAGGAGGAGAGGAGTAAAACGGCAAAATCTTCGTTATGAAAATTCACTTCAGGTGATCAGGACGTAAAATTGAATTTAAAATTATGCGGTTTTTTTAATGTTAGAATTCTATTATAATACATAGTAATAATATATTTCTACAATTTATTTTTAATTACAAAATTTAAATTAATTTAAAATTGTTTTTGGCAATATAACTAAATCAAGAGAAGATTTGATAACAAATAATCTGGAGATTTGTGTAAACTTGAAATTATCACTTTAAATAGCTTATCAAAATAATTTATGTTCAAAATTGATTGCAAATTTTATTTGCCAATTAATTTTTTTAATATTTATTTATTTATTAATAATTTTTCAATGTTTTTTTTTATAATTAATATAATATAATTTATTTTTATTTATAAATTTTTGTAAATTTTTATTTAGTTTTTTATTTCAATGTGAAAACTGTAGTCAGTCGCTATTTTAGTTATTGATTATTATGACAGGTTTTATTAAATTTACACAGGTTTTAGTAGATTTTATAAATTATTTAGGTTTAATGACAAATCATGTGATAAATAAATAGTAATTTAATTGATTTTATAGTGAAATACTTGATAACTTTAGAGATTATGCAATAAATTATTTACTTTTATTTAAAATGTTATTGATTTCATGGATATTGTTGACAAAGGCGATATAACGTTTGCCATTTCAATTATTTCTTTAGAAATCTTTAAAAGTTTACTCAATGTGATTAATATCAGTTCTTTATCCGATGTCTAGCAGTGCTCTGATTCACTGAATACGTTTTTTGCCAAAAGCAACAAGGTGATTCGCAAACACAAGTCTTGCTTCCAGAATTTGTTCCACAGAGTAGAATACTTATCGATGGATAATTGTATATTATTTATATATTTATTAATTATCACTGCGTTGGTATTCCGGGATTATTTTAGTACCTTTAGATGTTTGGACACGTCACGATCACAAAATAATTTTTTTAAAAGACTAAAGTTCTTTAATATTCGTTTATTGCTTCAAACTATACGCGATTTAATTTCTAAAGATTTTAAGTGAAATTTGCAGACATTTAAAAAACTTTAAATAAAAATTAAATTAATAAATTTTATTCTAAAAACTAGCATTACAAATCTAATAAAATAGTCTCTTGCAAAAGGCAGAACTTCTGCCTATTCCAACTCTGGAATGAAAAATGAAATAAAATGAGGTGGATATTTTATGATTCATTACTATAAATATAAGTAAGATTTATTTTTAACTAAAAGTTATAATATATAAAATTGTTAATCATCTCAATGATTAGACATATTGAAAGCTTGTTTACATTTTTGTTTGTTATTTTAAAAATTTGTTTTGTTTAATTTTTTATGATTTTTTAGATTAAGGTTATTGTGTGCTGGTTACACTTTCATAAATATTATAATTATCATATAACTTATATATATATATATATATATATATATATATATATATATATATATATATATAAGTAAAACTTGTTTAAATATTATTATTATTTACAATTTTTCAAATACATCTTACAAATTATAATGTTGTATCCAATTATTTAAAAAGTAAAGATGAATCTCCAGAATTTCAATTTGATTTCAATCCAAAATAAAAGTCCAGGATAGAAGAGATTTCTAAATTTATTCTTATCAAATAAATGTTTTTAACAATAAAAATCTTCGTTAGAGTCAGCAACTGGTAGCATTTTTACTATTTATGTAGTTTATTGTGGTTTGCTATTATCATTATTTTTATTGTTATTATTCTGGTTATTATTGTTATCACTAGTGGCAAATTATTTATTTAAAAAACTAAATTGATCTCCCACAATAAGTGGAGGACGAAATACTGTATGCAGAAATAAATAGAAATTTAAATATCAATCAAAAAAAATTAAAATTATAGTTAACGGTAAAGCATAATTCGCAATTATTTTATTTCGTGTTTCTTTGAATTCGGGTTTTCGGATTCCATCAAAGTTTCTAAGAAGAGATAATCAAATGTATTCAATAGAACAAAATCAAATAAACGGTTTAATCATTTAAACTTTTTGTCAATTAAATTTAAACGTTTTGGTTAAGTAATTTTTGTCAAATTTTTTATTTTTATTGCAGATCATTACCACCTTTCATTTTAAAACATATATACAGCATTCACACCAACTATCCCGAGACTAATTTTTATAGAGACGCCCCTGGACTCTACAATTATTCATTACACAACAATGCTATCTAAAACCTGCAATTACCATTATTATTATTATTATTATTATTATTATTATTATTATTATTATTATTATTATTATTATTATTATTTGGTAAACTTAATTCCATAATATTTATTTTAGAAATTTATTTAAAAAAATATTTACTTCAAATTTCATTGATTGTCATAATTTGTCATCTTTACAAATAAATATATTATATCAAATGTTTTTCACAACTTGCACTGCATTTTGTTTTTCGAGGACTAGTCTGTTTAATTTACATTCCTAGGGTCTTGGGACATTCAGATGACGAGATTTCACGTGTCGGTTTTCAGTCACTTCTCGGCTTTACTCGGAAAATATTAAGCTCGACGAGAAATATAATGTAGTTATTTACTGTTGTACTTATCCAATGGTTATTTATTAATTATTATAGAACAGTCGCAAGTCTGATAGTGACGGCTTATGATGGCTTATATGACAGATTTTTTAAAATTATTTGTATATTCCATTTACAATAAAGGTTCCTTTATTGTAGTGTGAAGTATAATTATATCCATTTGAAAGATTCTACATTAATAACTATCCTCATTTGTAAACGTTTGCCTTTACTAGTCAGATGGATCTAAATTACCTACAAGGATTACTCAGTGAGATCTACTAAACCGTTCATCCCTTGTCTCGAATGTTATTATTGGAAACTAATTCAAGCCTTGGGTCAGTGGAAGAATGAAAGAATTGGATTTCTTTTGAAACATCTTAGTATTTATATCTAGAAATGTTAGAGTGCATATGTGCGTTTGCGTTAATGCATTTAAACAAATTTGACCTTGTTAACCAATTATATTTGATTTATATTTTTTAATTTGATTTCTTTCGGAGAATATTTATATTTATTTTTAATCCTAATTTTCCTAATTTGATAATTACTTTATTTTGTTTTTAAATTAAATTGATGAATTTCAATTTTTCTCTAATTCTCTAATGTTTAATCGTTTTTTAATTTATTTCGTTTGATTTTTATATTTGATTTTGCATTCAGCAATCAAAATTTTAAATGTTTGTGTTACTTCTGTTATTTCTTGTCATACTTATTGTTCTACTATTAATTTTATTTTATTTTTCTTTCTGTTTGAATTTATGTTTATTTCTCTTATATTTTAGTGTATTTATTAGGCGTTTTGTATTTCAAGTTTAAGTCAACTTTTGGTAAGTTTTGGTGCTGTTGTACTGATCCGTTTAAACAACTTTTAATGTCAATCTTGAAATGGCCAACAATTGTAATTTTCAAATATCCAATGCATTTTACAATTTTACATTATACATTTACGATGTTACTCAAGTCTTTATATGAGTAATTTTTATTGGACATTTGTTCTTGATATGTTCTCCTATACATACCTCTGGCGTAATTAAACAATGGATTAAGAACAATATGTTACACTTTTAATGAATATAAATTAAATAGCTTGTTTTACTCTAATAATGTTTCATAACAAGTTTTCACAAATTTGAAATTTTAAAATTAAAATTTTTAAAAATCAAAAGATTTTTACAACATTCTAAATATTTCTTTCTAAGAATAATGCAAATAATTTTTTAAGAATCAATTAATAAAATTACTACAGTGAACCCTTTTTATCCGCATATTTTGTAACTGTAGACTCGAGACATCCGGGAAAAACATCGTCGAGTTTTCTAAATAAAATTAAATAACATGATATTTAGGTTTTAAATTTTTAAATTTGATTATCCGTACCACAGCTCCAAATATTTTTCTGCGGTTCAGATTGTTTCGGTTAAACAGGTGTTCACTGAATTTTGTAATTTTTTTTAAAATTTTTGAGTTCCAAAAAAACATCCGACAATGATAATCACATTTGACTTAATGTAATATCGGAATTTTATTATTTTCTTTTACGAATAAATAGATATTTTAAAAAATATATTTTAAAGAATCAAAGACAAAAAGTCACAGACCTACAGAGTTGCATTTTTTGTTGATCTTAATGTCAAATGTAAAATTATATTTTGTCACTAAATACTTTCTGATTTCAAGTTGGCGGTTATTTTCCTTGTTTTACATTTATCAAAGATCAATATTAGTACTTAAATTTAATTAATAATTTAATTAAATTTATATTTTTACTTTGTAAATAATACAATATAATTGTATAAGAAACTTTTAGAAAACAATTATGTTTGGTTTTGTATTATTTTAATTTTTTGTTTGAATTTTACAGTTTTTACTTTCAGTATACCAAACAAAGTATACTTAATATAAACGTATTTGGTTGTAATACAGATTTTCTTGACTAAAAATGAATTCTGCTGCTCACCAAGATACCAAGAGGAATATAAAGAAGACGTAATAGTACCTAATGATAAAATTTGAGTTCTTTTCTCAGTGTGAACACCGAAATTTGAGCTTTTAACCAATATAGTTAGAAAAGTTTACAGTAAAAATTTAAATTAAAAAACAAAATTAAAGACAAATTTAAAAGTTTCTTTTTTTCGTAGCATTCTCTGAGGAAATCATAATTAAAAAAATATTGAATAAAATATGATTTTTCACTGAAACTATATTGAGAAAATAAAGTGAAAAAATAAAGTTTATCTAAATATTTCAAAACATCGACAAATAACAATAGGAATCATTATCAATCAATTAAAAATCTCATATATAAACAAAAACTGTTTAATTAATCTTTTTACGTTTATTATAAGTTGAAAGAATTGCAATTTAAAAAAAAATTATTTGTCCACAGGCTTTTTCATGATGATTTTTTCCTCCTCAAAATCCTATTGACAATCGAATATTCTTTTTTTGAATAACTTGTTTATTTTTTCTTGTTCAAATTAAAGATTTTATTTGTTATAATTATAAGCAAAATAATTATTATAAACTCGTTATTAAATTAAAATTGGTACAAAATACTTTTATTTATTTTACAAACATTGTTAATTGAATTTAAAATTAATTTCAAATTAAATTTTATTTAATCTTTAAAAGTAATATATAAATCTTAATTTTCACGTTCAATCCGAAAAATTACTTTTTCAAATGTGTGTATATTTGTAGCAGTAGGCTAACAAGTAATTAAATAGACAATGATAACTTTATTGCTTCAGAATTTAAAAATGAAACCTGTCAAATAAAATCAAACTTTTCTTCAAAATCGAGTTTAGTAATATAATGTGCAGAATTTATCACACGAATGCCACAGTTCAAGGTCATTTTGTGGTAAGGTTTCAAAGTCAAGGTCATTGAGGTCGATTTAAAGGTCAATATTTAAGAAAAAGCTTCATTTAGAGCTATTTAAAAATCAAATCTCTTGGCTTAGGCACATCATTTTAAGGACAACAATTATTAAATAGTAGGAAAGGCATGTTTATTAAGTAAAAAAAAGATTTATAAAGGTCAGAATTTAAGAGCAAGTTAGATTTAAGGATCAAAAAGTAAGTTTAAAGAACCATATATAAAGTCAGGCTCTCCTGATATTTGGAAAATACTTGGAAATTCTTTGCAGACAATGTTTACAGAACAGGCTACGGATGGGAATCAAATTAAATTAGACGAAAGGGTTTTAAAATGTTAGTTATGAACAAAGACAATCCATAAAGAAAGCCCGTAGATAATCGTCAAATGTTTTAAATAAATTATTAATTTTAAGATCATTGTTAAACTATAATTGGAGTTTTTAATTAATCAATTTTAAAGGTTTCAAAATTGATAGCATTCAAACCCCACCAAGCTCATTTTAAATTCATTATTATACACCAAATAAATCAAAGTAACACAAAACAGTTTGAAGAACAAAAACACATTTGAATAAATTAGAAAATGGAAGCTGGATATCGAATAATTGTTGGAAAAAAATTAATACAAAAATAAAAAATGGATTTTTATAAGAAATATCACAATAACAATAAATTATTTAACTTTAATTAAATTTAAATTAAATTAAATACTGTACTAAATGATTGGACAAGGACCGAGAAACAAAAAGAAAGCCAGGAACCCAAAAATGAAATTGTCATGAGGATCTCCCTACTCATGGATTTTCGGCCACTAAAATAGTATTGAAGAGAGTTAGATAAAAGTCGCTGATAAATTAGAAAGTAACCCTAGAAAAGTAAAATAAAATAAACCTTATTCACCAACACTGTTTCAAGACCGTTGAGGTAAATTTAAGGAGAAGAAATTTAAAAGAATGTTCCAGTTAAGGTTTATGAAAGTGGTAGTTATGTAGCAAATAAATAACAACAAATAAAAATAGGATGTAGATTGTCGTCAAAAGTCTTTAATAAAAATAGTAAAATAATCTATTAAATTGAAATAATTATTTGATTTTGGAAGTAAATTGTTTAATTAATTATTTTATATCGGAAACAGGAAAACTCATGACTGGCGACCTCTCCGAAGATATTAATACAGTTACTAGAAGCCAAACAAAGGGATTGTTATCAAAACAATCTCGTTGGATGCTAGATACTCGAAGTAGAATGGAAGCCAAAAAAGATACAAACGATATTACCGAACGCAGAAAAATTGAAAGTCAAAGTGCTATGAATGCTTCCAACATTTTAACGAAAAATGAAGCAAAATATTTCTAGAAGACTACCAGAGACATTTATGCAACAAAACTTAACATCAAAATGATAAAATAAACATCAAAATTTGTTACTGTGAAAATAATTTTAAACTAAAAGATGAACCAGATATTTATTTTACAAATGAGCCTCGAAAGTCTATATGAAATCTCTGTTTAATTTAACTTCCCAACCAGAAAATAATAGTTTTGCTTAATTTATCAGTGACATCTCTGTACAGCATATAAACAAACTTTTCGCAAAATTAGTTAAAAATCAAGACTTATGTCATTTCTAAAACCTTTTCTTTATAAAAACTAATAACTGACTTTTCTATGGTCAAAAAGAAAGATCTAAGTGAATATATATAAATAATAATATATAATGTAAACTGGGAAAATCTTTCAAAATTTTCTTTCTTTACTTAAATTTTACTCATCAAAATTTTTTAAAATTGAAATCCTCCTGCGCCCAAAAAAACGATATAAATTATTTTAATATATTAGTAGAAAATTTCTTTAAATAATAAAAATAAAAAATAAACTTATTAAAAGCGATTAGTGTGACTTTCTTGATCATTCAATTTGTATTAAATTAGTAAAAATTTAGATTCAAAGCCGCTTTGTGAATACAAATTAATTATTTTGTGTCAAAAAAAATAAATGAGTTCTGTTGTTCATCATATATCATATTAAAACATTAATAGGTTGAAAATGGATAGACTCTATTCCTCTGAGCTCCTTTATTAAAACCGTAATAAATTAGTAGGGATAGAAAAAAATTTTTCAAATCAATCTTAATAATGCAAATTTAATAAAAAAAATGATAATAATAATAATAATAATAATAATAATAATAATAATAATAATAATAATAATAATAATAATAATAATAATAATAATAATAATAATAATAATAATAATAATAATAATAATAATAATAATAATAATAATAATAATAATAATAATAATAATAATAATAATAATAATAATAATAATAATAATAATAATAATAATAATAATAATAATAATAATAATAATAATAATAATAATAAAAATAATAATAATAATAATAATAATAATAATAGTAATAATAATAATAATAATAATAATAATAATAATAATAATAATAATAATAATAATAATAATAATAATATATCAGATAAGTGAATAACAAAATAAGCCTTTGCTGAGAAGTAATAATTATATTTATAAAAAAGGTTTCGATATAATTATTACTTCACAGCAACGGCTTATTTCGTTATTCCCTTATCTGATATATTATTATTGTTATTATTATTATTATTATTTTTATTATTATTATTATTATTATTATTATTATTAAAATTATTATTATTATTATCTGATATATTAATTTATGCTGCTACCAAGGAATCATCGTTTTATACTTTAAAATTTTGAATAATAATAATAATGATAATAATAATATACATAATTACTAATAATTGCAGAGTTTTCATTTAATGTATCATACGAAAAGAAATTATTTAATTACCTGTTTCATGCAGAATAAACAAACTTTTTTAGTTTTTTTAATTATGATATTTTTTTTTATTTTTTCTAAAATCTCATTTTTAATTAAAGTTAGATTTCAAATTTGTTATACTATTAATTTTAACACAAATTTTCGCCACAGACTTATTCGTCTGCTTACTTTGCTGATTATTGTTACTATTACTATTTTTCAAAATAAAAAAAAAAAAAGTTCATTTGAATCTATAAGTTTACAAATAGCCAATTAAATAAATAAAGCATTTTACAAATTTTCAACAAGATGTTTAAATGCCTCTTAGATTTTTTGTAATTACTTTGAGAGATCGTAAATTGGATAAGTTATCTAGACTGTCAACTATTAGAATTTTGTTTTAATGAATAAAAAAAGATTAGTTTTAATGTATCGATACAAGTTGCTTACTAAAATTATTGATAAATATTTTTATTGAAATTTTAAATTTATTAATAAATTTAAATTAAATCTATAGTGTTGAAGTAATCTTTACAAATAATACATTCTCAAAAATTTTCAAGGCTATGAAAGAAAATATACTTTTGGTTGCTATTCTATGCATTTAAAACGCAATGTTTTCAGAGAAAATATACTAGAAAGAATAGTGGTTATGTATATCCAAAAAGACTATTTTTGCTTGAATTGTATAATAATGAGAGTTTTCTTTTATTATTTAATTACCTGAATTGTTAATCTAACTATTTTAATAGTATTTAGATATTTGATTTATAAAATTATAAATGAAGTTAGGTTGAAAGTGCAAATTATATTTAAAATATATTTTAATATATTCGAAAACAATTGTGAAATATAAATATTTCCATAAAAAGTCATCGAAAGTAAACAAAAATATTAAGATAAAAATAAGTAACATCATCTAATGATTTATGTACAGAGTAAAATGAGACACTAGGTAGATAGTGACCCTATCCCCCATTAACCCTTTCTTATGAGGCATGTTTAAAATGGCAATGCGAAACTCTATGGTACAGTTGTTGATGCTTTACTCAAGGGGTTTTAGGCATTTTTATCCACATATCAAAATTAATAATTGTATGTGTACCACAATGTTTTAAGTTTATGTGAAGCACCATAGGCAGAAGGCAGATGTATTTTAGCTTTCACTAAAACACTAAGAGTTTATGGTTTCGTTTAAAATCAGTAGGATTTTAATTACAAATAAAAAACACACAAGGAGTGTTTACCATGGTCGGTAAAAACACGTGTAATTATTTTATAATTTAGTCCCAGTATTTTCTAAAAGTTAAAATGGTCTCTGAACTTTAGGTCAAAAAAAATTTTATAGTCTCATTTAAAAACACCTGTAATTATTAAAGTAAATTAAAGTAAAATAAGTTAGTAAAATAAATAAAGTACCGCATATACTCATGTATATGTCGAGAAATTTTAAACTTAATATAAGGATTTTCTTTTCAATTCGACTTCATACAAAAATCAAATTTATTTTTCCAAAAAAATGTATATTTTTGGAAAATAAGTTTATAATCGTGTTGCTTTTAATCAAATTAATTACTTTCAATTAAATTTAAAATTTTTAAAAATATTTAATTCATAATAAAAAAATCTAAGTATTTTTCTTCGATTAAAAAACCTAAAAAATAAAAATTGGCTTAAATCGCCTATGATTGGTCGTACTATAGTGAGGAGTATTTTCGAATAAAATTAGCTCAAACCCGATTAAAGAACCTAAAAATATTTCATCGAATATAAAGCCTAAGTATTTTTTCATACTTAAAAACCCATAATAATAAAATTGGCTCAAATCGCCATGTCAAATAAAAAGCCTAAATTATATTTGATCGATTAAAAATCATGAATATTTTTTTTTATTTACTTTCATTATTTGTTTTAATCCAGTCAATAATATTATATATTTATATTTTAATTATATTATTATTAATTATATTATTAATATATTATTATATTATTATCAAGTCAATTATTTTATTTTTTTTTAAATTATATTATTATTACTTTTAAATTGTTTGTTTTAATGAAGTGAATTAAATAATTATTTATTATTTTAATTAATTAATTTATTTTATATTATTATCATTGTAATTATTTTATTTTATTATTATTAACATTTTTTTATTTACTTATTTTTATTTTTAAAATTTAATTGTAAGTCTAAGAATAATATTTCAATGTAAAAAAGAATTAAAAAATCATCAATAAATTTTGAATTATAAAAATAACAAACTTTTAATCCATACAAATATTTTTATTGACAATAAAGATTAAATAAGAAAGATTAATAATGATAATAATAATAATAATAATAATAATGATGATGATAATAATAATAATAATAATAATAATAATAATAATAATAATAATAATAATAATAATAATAATAATAATAATAATAATAATAATAATAATAATAATAATAATAATAATAATAATAATAATAATAATAATATTAAATTCATCAACAATCAAAGAAAAAGTTAACTTACTTTGTATCAACTTCTGAATACTGATAACAAATACACACTGAACAATCCATTGATTAATAACTGAACAACAATCACTAGGTACTGTATACAAATGACTGAGTACTGTAAAACTCACTATATACATACTAGGCATTGAATAATTGAGTATCTTATTCATAAAAATTCCCTATTTAATGATTATTTACCCTTTTAACATCGATATTCAACCAACTTAACCCACTTAAAAATAAAATAAAATTTTCTCTCAATCATTTCCCCTTAAGAAGAGAATGTATGATCTTTTAAGGGGAAATGATCGGTTAAGAACAGGTTTGTTGATATTTTTAAGGAGTTGAGTCAGTTGAAGTTTGTTATTTTAGGAGGAAATGATAAGTCAAGTGATGAATTTATGATTGTTTAAGAGAATTTCAAAAAATTTATTCTGTTGAATATCAAAATAAGTCGGTGATTTTTATGAAAATAATGAATATAGCTGAGAGTGAAAATGTTGTCATTTAAAAAAAATGATTGGTTGAGAGTAAATTTTATTATAATTTAGAGGGAAATGATTGGTCAAGAGAGGAATTTTATTTTAAGGGGATTTTAAGAAATTTATTCGGTTCAATATCGAAATAAGTCGGTGATTTTTATCAAGAATAAAGCTTGGATTATTGTCATTTAAAGAGAAATGATTGGTTGACAGTAAATTTTATAATATTTTTGGGGGAAACGATAGGTTAAGAGGGGAATTTATGATATTTTTAGGGGTATTTATTCGGTTGAATATCGATGTTAAAAAATGGATACTTAGTGAAATCGATACATTTTCATTGTTTAAGGGTTATCAAAATATATCAATAAGATTTTGGTTAATTTTAATGAAATTATTGGAATCTGAATAAAAAATATGAATGTTCTAAGAAAATGTTTGATTCAAGTATTTATTTGATTTTATTATTATATTTGTAATTTAATTTAATTAAAAACTAAAATTGATTAGTAATTAAAAAATAATTATGTTACCGATTACTTATGTTGTTATTGATAATTTTCTGAATAATTTAAATATTTATGATTATTTCCATGAATGAAGAGAAATTGTACAATTAAATACTATGATCAGTCGATAACATATATTAATTTTCATTCAACAAGTACCTAGAAAAATTACCTTACAATCTTATCAAATTTTAAAAAATGATCTAACAAATTTTTTCAATTATTTTACAACTTAGTTAAGTTAATTAATTTTTTAATTGATAATTACTATTTTCTTTACAATTTGCTACTATAATGAAACTTTTTTTTAAAGGTTTTTATTCAAAGTACCAAAAAATTTTAGTAAAATATATTAAAAATTGTCAAGAATTATAAAATTTTGGTCATTTGAATAAGTATTACTCAATAACTACTATTTTCTTGCCAATTTGCTGAAGGTCTTATTTTAAAATTTTTTTAAAACACTAACATATACAAATTAATCAGTTTTATTCTACATCTTTAAATATTTCTCACAACTTTAATCAAATTCTATTTACATGCTAATCATAATTTAATGATAAGTATTATTTTTACAAAAACAAATATTTTACAACAATTAAACATACATATTTGCCTTTTTAGTAGATTTTATCGGTATATATCAGTACACAAGTACCTGTTCCATGTAGTTTTTTAATCTTTGTTAGAAATTCAACTTATTTAGTGGTTGGTCGATAATCATTTAATTTCTAGTAATGTGGAAGATGATAATTATTTTATCTATTAACTTTATTCAATGATGTTTAGAAACTTAAAAATCTAATAATTTTCAATAAATATATGAAAATTTATTTCAAGTACTGTGAAAGTAATATATATGTTTAATTTAAGAATTAATTGAAGAATACTTTTCTAATCAAGTTTCTTTTCACTATCAATTACAAACACTTATACTTACTAAATTATTTATCATTCAGTAAACAACAAGAGTTGGAGTGAAAAGAATAGAAAATGTGTAAAAATAAATTTAAGTAATTTTTCTTTTGAGCTGTTAGCAATTAATTTATTTAGGGGCATGTGAAAATTAAATGAAAACATTGACATTCATCTTTGAAAATAACGTTTAATAAATGTTCATTGTTGAATGTAATTAAAAATATTACAAAAATAATAGAAAGATTTCAAAGCATTTAAATAAAACTATTAAGTTTTACAAAATAATTACAATAAATCACATACAAGACTGTAATCAAAGCAATAAAATTTTATACAGAGAAAATACAACAATTGATTGGGCTTCAATGAATTTGATTAATAGTTTCTTAAAAGCAACCAAACAATTTGAAGACATCAAGGATCGATAAAAGAGTGGAGAAGTTAATAAAATTTGAAATTGAAATTGTACTGTTTTTGATTGTTAAAATTTTTATGTGCTTTTATTTAAAGATTTCATGGTTAGTAAACAACTTTTGAAATTGATTTGTTCAGTAACTAGTTATTGAAACATATTGTGAGTGTGTGTATAGTGAATTACTAATTATTTTAAGGGGAAATGATTGAGAGAAAATTTTATTTTATTTTTAAGTGGGTTAAGTTGGTTGAATATCGATGTTCAAAGGGTAAATAATCATTAAATAGGGAATTTTTATGAATAAGACACTCAATTATTCAATGCCTAGTATGTATATAGTGAGTTTTACAGTACTCAGTCATTTGTATACAGTACCTAGTGATTGTTGTTCAGTTATTAATCAATGGATTGTTCAGTGTGTATTTGTTATCAGTATTCAGAAGTTGATACAAAGTAAGTTAACTTTTTCTTTGATTGTTGATGAATTTAATATTATTATTATTATTATTATTATTATTATTATCATTATTAATCTTTCTTATTTAATCTTTATTGTCAATAAAAATATTTGTATGGATTGAAAGTTTGTTATTTTTATAATTCAAAATTTATTGATGATTTTTTAATTCTTTTTTACATTGAAAAATTATTCTTAGACTTACAATTAAATTTTAAAAATAAAAATAAGTAAATAAAAAAATGTTAATAATAATAAAATAAATTAATTAATTAAAATAATAAATAATTATTTAATTCACTTCATTAAACAAACCATTTAAATTTAATAATAATATAATTTCAAAATAAATAAAATAATTGACTTGATTAAAACAAACAATTAAATTTAATAAAATTATAATTAAAATATATAATATTAATGACTGGATTAAAACAAATAATTAAAGTAAATAAAAAAATAATAAAAAATAAAAATATTCATGATTTTTAATCGATCAAATTTAATTTAGGCTTTTTAATTGGCAGGCGGTTTGAGCCAATTTTATTCTTATGTGTTTTTAAGTATGAAAAAAATACTTAGGCTTTATATTCGATGAAATATTTTTAGGTTCTTTAATCGGGTTTGAGCTAATTTTATTCGAAAATACTCCTCACTATAGTACGACCAATCATAGGCGATTTAAGCCAATTTTTATTTTTTAGGTTTTTTAATCGAGAAAAAATACTTAGAATTTTTTATCATGAATTAAAAAATTTTTAAAAATTTTAAATTTGAACATTTAAACAAAAAATGATATTAAATAAAAATTCATTAATTAAAACATAATTTAAAATAAAATTCTTTCATTAAAAAACATAATTAAAAAAAAATTTAGCAGGGGTCTGTTTTTTTTTCTTTTTTCAAGCCAAATATCTACGGGGCATAGTCCTCATATTACACTACTTTCATTCAAAATTCATTTCTTAATAAAATTAAATTCAATATTTACAAAGAAATAAAACCAGTAATCTGAAATTATCCAACAAAAAAACTTATTATCTACATATTATTTTATTTAAAAGTTTTGAAATTAGTAATTGAAGAATTAATATAAAACCAATCATATTAAAAATGAAATGAATAAAGGAATTCGTACGAAGCTATTTAAGTTACGAATTGTTGTATGAGATGAGCGTAAAAATAAAAAATTCTTTCTAAAATACCAAATATTGAATGTGCAAAAAGAAGAAAGATTCCATCATTTTTTAATTTAGAAACTGAGATTTTACGACAGTCGAAAGAGAAATTTTCCGAGATATTAAAGAAACATTGTGTTATATTGCTTTTGATTTTGAACAAGGAATGCGAACGGCAGCTTTTTCATCGCCACTTGAAAAGAGCTATAAACTTCCAGGTGGACATGAAAGATTTTAATGAAAGATTAAAAGATACGAATTTATTTATTTCAATGTTTTTTAAGGTAACTTTACTATTTTAAATGATTTTAGCATTTGAGGTTGTCCGTTAGTTTGATATATTTTTTATGTTTTCAAATATTTTTCCTACGGATGTCCGTTATATCTAACATTTATATTAAACGGAAATTTTGCACGCATCGATTCATATCATTATAGAATTTTACAATTGTTATTTAATAACCCAGCAAAGCATTTATAAAAGAGAAACTTTCTTTGGTTGAATTAATTTTTTCCGGATAAAGTCATTATTAATTTATACAAATTACTTGTTTTCATTGACTATTGACATATAATATATTGTTTGTTTGAAGTAAAAAATAATTGAATATGTATTTCATCTGACATGGGAAGAGGATTATGAATTAAAAATGACATACAAATTAGAATTAATAACTAATTATGAACTAATTCATTTCATATTTTTACTTATTAATTCAAGTAATATATTACATAATACAATAAAAAAATAAATAAATTTTAAATTAAATATTATCATTCCATAAATTTCTAAAAATAATATTGTAAAATTGAACACTAGTCGATAGTTAATTAAAAATAATTTTATAAGAACATACATATTAAAAATTAACAAAGCTAATAATTTGTAATTAAACAAATTAAAACAAACTATTGAAGATGAAATTCGAAATCGGTATACATTTTTCTTCCTGGACCCTTGATTATGTTAATTATTTCAAATAAAGAATTTACATATATAAAATAGGAAAATGAATTTTTTTGAATTTATCAGATAATTTCTAAGCTGTCATTTGATACTGAGAATTTGAGGAAATTCCAAATGTAATAAAATACCTTGTCTTATTTGTTAATTTGTTTTTTCATGCTATTCTCCTAGAACATTTATTCAAATTCTCATTTCAACTATGCTTCACTGGCGACCATTACAAAGGAATTATAATTTCCATACATAAAAAGAAAATTAAAAAATAGCGAATATTAAATAAAAAATGAGTTTTCTATCTTTAACAATCATCTTATTAAATTTTTATTTAAAACAAAAAATTGTTGTATTATTAGGTTTATTATGAATATTATTGTTAGTGTTGTTATTAATATAATAATTTTTTTTCCCATGAAATAATGTTGATATTTTCAAAGTTTTATTGTGTTAACAGATTTATTTGTTTTTTCAACAAATCAAAAATGGACTGACATTATAGACATTTGATTGACAGCATAATTGTCACTATTTGAGATTTCGAATATAATTGATATTCTGGTGCATTTCCTCCACTCATTTCCATTTCATTCAGGAAGGCAATCATCAGTGACAGTTTCAATGTTAATGAAAACCACTACAAAAATATTAAATCTTTGTGAAATTAAATAATATCGTTATGATTTAATTAAAATTAAGTACTTCAACCCTAAATTGTTTTGTTATTATTATTATTATTATTATTATTATTATTATTATTATTATTATTATTATTATTATTATTATTATTATTATTATTATTATTATTATTATTATTATTATTATTATTATTATTATTATTATTATTATTATTATTATTATTATTATTATTATTATTATTATTATTATTATTATTATTATTATTATTATTATTATTATTATTATTAGAATTCTAATTCAAATAAAAATAAAAATACTAAGAATATAAGCCAAATTAATCCTAAAACATTCAATTCATTCTTTTTTTCAAATACAAAACCACTTCGACAATGAGTTTGTTAAAAAGACATTTTGATAATTTATTTTAACCTTTTATTTTAAATATATTATAATTAATTCTTGTAAATTGATAAGCTATTATGTAAAATAAATTAATAAAAATTGATATGGATAAAAATGCTAACAAACTGATTTCTCGTATAAATAGGATGCCATTTTAATTTGATTTATTTGATAATAAATTATTTGTATCTTTTTGGAGGTATATTAATAAATCTTGATTAAACAATTTCCAGAACACTCAAAGAAAGCTTTTTGTAAAAAAATTAAATTCTAATTAATTAAAATCTTTCAACTTCTTCATTTTTGCTTTGTTATTTTCGATTTTGTTTATCTTCATTCTTTCAGACGATAAATCAATATGTAGTTTTCTTTGATGATAAACTAAATTTTAATATGCAATTTTTAATAATTTAATAGCTTAATTGAAAAAGAATTTTAATCAATAAAATAAATTATAAATTAATTCTCAGACTAATGGGAAATTTACCTATAACTAATGGGTTTAATTACAGGATCAAATTGATAAATTGCATTAAGAAAATCCTATCACAGAAACTTTTCGACCACACAATATAAATCAAGTAGATAAAATTAAAATCAAAAACATTTAAAAAAAAGTTTTACGTTTGCATTATTTGAGAAACTTTTATTGATTTATTAAAAGATTAAATTAGTTTGTAAAATTTTAACTACATATAAAATGTGAAAAATATAAATTTTTGTTTAAAATATCATATTAATATTTTCGTTAAATAATATTTTTTGTCATTTTTCTATAATTATTAATAGATATATAGAAAATTTTAAATAATATTTAGATTTTAATGTTATCAGAAAATCTTTTTTTTTAATAATCTGAGACTTGTTTAAGTGTAAATTAAAAATAAAAGAAATGATATTATAAATAAAGATATCTTCGGGTGAACGGAGTGAGTTATCGGAGTAGGATTTCTACCCGAAGTCAACGGGTTAAACATGGACTAACTTTTGATTATAAATCCGATTAGTTTTGCATTTTTCCATGTCAAATGAATAAATTAACCTTAAACAATTTATTATAAGATACGTAATTGTAAAATAAAATGTGATTTGTCTACTAAGGGAACCTTTAGAATAAAGCAGTAAAATTATCAAACCTTTATGATCCTTCCAATAAAAATAAAATTGTAGTTTTCCATAAAATTTGATCTCATTATTTATTGGTTTTACTAATATAATTTAATTAATTGCAAGTAGATTATTAAATACAAATTTGACTATTGCTTTAAAATATTATTTGGATTATCTCTACTACTTTTGGTAAAATTGAATAATAATTCTTATTTTCCATTAAAATTACTTTATCTTTAGTCCTTGAAACTTTGCCACATCACTGGTTCTTTTTTGCATCTTTCGTTTTTCATAAATCTTAAATTTTGTCATTAACTAGATATATTTTTAAAAACCACTGAAAATGTATTTGTACATAATTCATTAATCGTTTTTATTTTAATTCATTTAAATGATTAAGTATATATGACCATACCACCCCTTCCTGTCAAAGAAAGTATTTCCTTTTGTTTTAATTTTACTGTATTTATTCAAAAACAATAAATTAGAAAACTGTTTTAATCAGATATGAAACATTTAGAGAGATTAATGAAAAAATATATGAATATTTTTTCAATATTTTGATAATACCATTGATACTATCAAAACTGATTTAAATAAACCAATACTTATATCGAATGAAATTAAAAAAGTGAATATCTCAAAGTGGATATCTTAAAAAATTTAAAAAATTATAAAAACTGATATATATGAAATTGGTGATGATGTTAGAATTTGATAAATTAGTGCATTCAATAAAAGTTTCAATAGAAATTGGAGAGATGAAGTCATTGTATTTCAAAAATAAATATTAAACATAATTTTGTAGTGCATGTAATTAAAGATTTTAATAATAATGAATTTATTAAGAGATTTTATGAATTTAATTGCAATTTGTATACAATTATTTGCAACTTAATAAAGATTTTGTTTTTTTATAATAATATAAACTGTATATAAACTTTTTCATCCCTCTGTATTTAAACAAATTTGTTAATTAAAAGTTTTGAGTTTATATTTATTATTGTTAAAATCTTTGATCGCAATATAAAAATTGATCTTTGTAATATCAGAGAAATGACAAAACGTTTAAATATTGTTGTAAAATTGTTGCTGTCAAATGTAAAATTAAGTGAATATTTCGATTAATATTATTAACGACCACAGAATAAAGTTTTTCAGTCATAAGCTAAGAATTTCTAATAAATTTATTGAATTCAAATAATTTGAAATTTAATTTTATAACCTCAAAATTACGATTCATGAAACAATTATCTTCAAAATAAATGGTAATTCTGATATCGAAAATTTTTACAGAAATTTTAAAATTTCATCATTCGACATTCTAATAAATAATTTGAAATTTTTTTTATTTCTCAAATAAGTATTTTTTATTACTATTTTAAACAATGTATTATTTAAATTTATTTTTTGATTTAAATATATTAAACCTCTTTCTAGACCTTTTTCAATTATAATTTATTCAATTAATATCTGTTTGAATTACATTTAGTTATATTTAATAATAAATGTCTTCAACATTCTTCAAAAAAAAATCAATAAAATTGGTTCCAACTGCCAGATTTTGTAGTCGGGAATAAAAGAACAGGAATGTCAAATAAATACGCACTCGACGAGAAATTTTGAAATAGATTACCATTGAATAAAATTTGTAAATTTTTTTTTAAATGGTAATGAATTGAGATATATTATTATAAATATAATTGATCTATTTGTTTAAATAGTATACAAAACATTTTTTTCTTTTAACCATTTAACGAACACGCCAAATTTTATTTGTGTAATTTTAGTGAGTAGTGATTGACTTACAATATATATCAAAACTGATGAGAAAATTAAAAGTAAAAAATTCAAACCAGACAAAAAAAGATAATCGGAAACTAAATGATAATATGAATAATCATAATATTTTTACTGTTAATTTTACATAACATTGTTTGCATTATTGGAAACTCGGCGAGGCTCAAAAAAACATTTGTTTACAATACATAGTATTAAAATAATAATAGATCTTAAGAATTTATTCATGAAAGGCAGATTATATATATACTACATATGTGTCTACAGTACATATTTCATTTGGATAAATATTAAGCATTGACTTAATTCGAGGACCCAAACAGTAAAGATTAATTAACACACATGCAGGCAGCTATGTACAATGGTTATAAGAGATTATATATAAGGGACAGCGAAATCAATTGTTCCAATACAATTACATCTCAAAAAATATAATAATCAATAACATAATAAAGTGAGATCAAGGAATTCTACTTTTCATTAAAGTAATTATTCGTTGCAACTCTTGAAATCCCTGGCAAACAATTTGACTTAACCTCATGTTTTAAAAATTTATCAAGTTGCAAAACATTTTATGTATTTCCATTACGACACCCTATAAATGTAGTGCTGAAAATTTGTGTCCTATAGAGAATAAAATAAAATATCAGCAAGTTTCAACGGCATTTCTTCTTTTTGTGGTTAATAAATAGAAAGTTTCAATCTTATAACGTTTCAATTTTAAACGTTGTAAGTTTTTTGACAAACAATAAAATGAGCGGGATAACAAACAATTTTCAACATATTTTGGTATTTATAATGAAAAATATAATAAAGAATATAAAATTAAAAAACATGACATATATAACAAAATCTATTTTTTTATATTTAAAACATATTATTACAAATTTTTATACTAATTTTAAAGTTTTATGTCGATAAAATAGACTTAATATAATAGAAATCCTAAACTAATATTAAAATTATTTTTATCAATAAGTTTTTTTTATTTTTACAAAAATTGTTAAAACTATAAATATATTAAAATATTTAATAAAAAAAAAATAACAATTTGTATAAATATATTATTAAAACATCGTTTTATCAAATATTATTTTTGACAAAAAAATATTATATAATTATTGATGCATTTAATACATTGAAAATATTTGATCTATAGTCATAATGAAATGAAATGAAATGTGTCAAAGAAATAAATCAAAGTGAATAAAATTATTTGGTAACAGTTACGAATTCGATTTTCCACATTACATTTCGTCTTTGATTCATTTTATAATTTTTCATTTTAAGGAGAAATATTTTCTAGACCCGAAACATTTGATTCAATTCAAACAAACTAGAATTTGTAATTTAATATTTTAAATGTCTTAATTATTGGATCTATTTAATTTAACTACATTTAATATTAATGCAATTATCAATGAGACAAGATTTCCGTTCATTTTTTGTTACTTTAATATAAATTAATATTTACATATGAATTTTTCTTTAAATGTATGCGTAAATTTTATAATCATTTAATGCATATATCAATTATATTAAATTTGATAACTAACCTTTGTATAGACCATGGAAAACGTGTCTCTACAAATATCTTGAATATGTACGATGTGCACTGTACGCTATGACTTAATAATTAAAGTAATTAATTAATTAATGTATGTAAGTATAAAACTTTAATAGGAGTCCAATGTTCAGGTGGCTTAGAAAACCCCCGCGTTATTCGGAGCACACTTTGAGAACCTGAGATCTACTGTATTTCAGCTATAAAATACTTTTTTTTGATACTCAAAATTTAAATTGGTTATCAAATTTAATATATATGTGATATAATTTATATGACTAAATCAAAAGTTTACTATATATTTTATTCTTTTTTACAATAACTTAATTTCTACTCGATTCACTATAAAAATTAATTTAATATAAATAAATTAAGTACAATATTTTTTTAAACTGTTCAGATCACTTAAAATCAAATCACTTGTGTTATATATGGAATATAATTTATTTAGATTAAAAAGAAATGGAATTTGTCGAGACAAAATAATAATCCAGAAAAGCCAGTAGGTAACCCAATACGAGCCATTAGTTTTGTGAAATAATATTTTGAATTTTTTTATAAATAATAATTATAAAACAACCTAAAAAGATAATTTAATTTAATTCTATGTAATTTTTAATGTAATTTAAAGACTTGTGTGAATAATAATTTGGTTACTTTAAGTGTTTTAATTATCTATTAATTAATATTGCTTCAAAAAAATGCATCAAATTTTATTAATTAATTTATTTATGAAAATAGAAGTATTAATTTAAACTTAATTTTCGGATAAATAAAATATATGCTCGATGTAAAAAAATCAAAGTTCTCCCATTTCCCAAAGACCACAAAATTATATTGGAAGGGTAATTGTTCATTTGATCAACAAATGATAATCTCTGAGTTTAATTTTTTTAAGGACTGCCAAAAAATCATCATTTTTATATAGTTTGCAAATATTTGTATATAGTTACCATAGCAATCACAGAATTAGATCCTATATAAAATTTAAGAACAATTTAAATAAATGCATATATATATAATTAAAATAAATATATAAAACTTGAAAGATCATATATAAATCTATAAGTAATGAAATATAAAATTTTGTTTAAATTAAAAGATGCTTTGTGAAGATACAAAATTATGAAGTCCAAAATGAAATAGAAAACCTTATCATTAAAAATTTTTAGTATTTTGAAAACTAACAGTTTTTTAAATACATATTAATATTAATTTTCTTTTAAAAAAATGAATTTGTTGTTTTTCTCTTGGTATTTAAATTATTTCTATTTTATCCCTTAAGTAATTTTAATTTTCATCATATTTCATTGGAAAAAATATTTTTCTCTATTCTACATAAAAAAAAATTCATCAGAGACTACTTAAATTTAAAGGCAGTCATAAATAAATTCTTTAAATTTTCATACGATAATATCAATGAGAAATAATTCTTTATTTGTTTTCTAAACTATTTACAGAATTTTAATGTTAAATTTTCCTGACTATTTAATTTTATCTATTTTCATTTTATTTTAAACTATTTATTATTAAGAATGAAGTCTAAGGCGAAAAGTTTCTTTGTTTAAAAATATAATAATGCTTATATGTTGCATTTTTTTTCTCCAATGTTTTTGGAAATTCATAATATCGATTTGAAATACCACAAAAGGATTTTTAAAGGTTTGTATTTATTTTTGTAAATTTTTTAATTATTCTGATCAACATTTACTTAAATAATAAAAAATGTCTTTATAAAATATCAGTATTTAGTTACATAAGGACATAACTTGTGTCGACTACTATTTTTTTATTTTTTAACGTTTCTTCACAAAAATTCAATAAAACAATTCTAAAAAATAAAAAATATTTTTAATTTAAATTTTTCTTAAAATCTGTCAAAGTGATTGTAAATAAATTATTTAAAAAGCTTTTTTATTAAAGTTGAAAGTATAAGATATTCATTGAATTATAATTAAGTGTGCTTATAATAGTAATTGAAAGTGTATAATAAATTTTATTTTAATCATTATTTAAAGAGGATGAGTAGCATATTGCGTGCCAGTTTCCTGGAGAAAATTTAAAATTTTACAACCCAATTATTTTATTAGAAAAATTGGATGCTGACATTTCGTTTCTTCTGAATTTAATTGACAATCCAATGTAACAGAATACAATTTCATAGAACTTGGTAAATAAATTATATCAAAATTACGGTTAAATTAATTTAAAATTATTTATTTTGGTTTATTTTTTTAAATACTTAATCTTAGAATAGTTTCAGATATCATTTATAATATTTATAATATTTACGCATGTATAGGGATTACTAACCGTCATCTCTACTCTCAAGTCTTTGAACACAGTCGATTAAGTCATATTAATGAACACAATATTTTGTTTGTGTTTGTTTTGTCGTATTTGAAGTGATACACGGAAAGATTATGTGAAAAAATAATATTATGATCTAAATAATAGTGAAAATGTATATAAAAATAATGAACCTAAATTTGTGTTATTATTGCCGTATTTAGAAGATTTTACAAATTACAAGAGGAAGTTAAGTAAACGGATGGGAAATTTAGAATAAAAGATCGTTTTTAAATCGTGTAAGGTAAGAAATATGTTTATTAATAAATCAAAAATTCCAGTTGGATTGTGTTCTGATCTCGTTTATCAATTTACATGTAATGAGTGTAATTCCACATTTATTGGAGAGACTTCCCGTCATCTCTGTACTCGAGTTCTTGAACACAGTCGATTAAGTCATATAAGTGACCACAATTTCTTGTTTGTGTTTGTTTTGTCGTATTTGAAGTGATACATGGAAAGGTTATGTAAAAAATAATAGTATGCTACTTCAGAATGTAAAAATAATTAAATTCAATAAAAATGATTTTCTAACTTTATCTAATTTTTTTCGAATAAACAGTGTAAAATATAATTAGTATTTTTGATTTTATGTATCATGAGGAAATTGTAAAAAAGATTTTATTATTGTTTTATTTTATATATATTTTTTTCTTTTAGATGATTAAATTTTAATTATTTTATCGTCACTATTTTTTAACATAAATTATAAATTATTTTTCTAATTCCTTGGCATAAACTTATACATATGAACTGTGTATATTAAATTCCTTATATATATATATTTTATTGGACATAATCTTTAATATACTACTATATATATTTAAATCAAAGAATACATCATTTATAGTTTTTCATTATTCGAAACCTCTAAAGCTATTATCTAATTTGAATATTTGCCATAATTTTCTGTAAAATCACTTATTTTCATTTAAAATTTCATTTAGGTTCATTTAGTTTAGAATTGAATATTAATGTTTCATATTTAACACAAATATTTGGCAGTCGTTTTAAACTGTAAAATAAAATACTGTGTCATTATTGATTTTAAAAATATAAACTGATTTCATCACAATGTCGAATAGTTGTTACTTAATATTCGTGTAAAATAAAATGGTATTTGCCTGCAAAATTTATTATAAAACTATAATAATACTATAATAATGTCATCACATATTTTGAGAGAACTAATAAAGCAGTAACATTTTAAAATTTGAATTATATATTTTCAACTTTCATGTTTTATTATATTCAAAATCTGATATGCCACTCAATCTGAAATGCCTTTATTCATAATTTAATATTTCAAAGAAAAAATATTTTATTTAATTAAACAATTAATTATATTTTATTTTATTTTTTTAATATATTTGTTAACATAATAATGAATCTAAAACCAATATCGTTGTTTTAGTATATATTATTTAGTATATAATTATGTGATAGTTTAATTATAAAATTAAGAAAAACGTATACTACTTATGTTGCATCATAAATCTTTAAAATAGTTATTAATTTATAAATAAGTCTAATATTTCAGATAAACAACGATTTCATATTTAGATACACACTTCAAAATATTTCATATAAATTGTGAATTTTTTCCATTATTTATTAGTTTTATCGTTTCCAAATATTACAAAGTACATAAAAAGAATTTGTTACATTTTCAAAGGTTGTAATAGACTGAGTTGAAGTTTTATAACAAAAACATACTTTTGATATAAATTTTATTTTAAAGTTAAAAAGCAAATATATATATATATATATATAATATCAAAAATAATAATAAACTTTAAAATAAATTTATCAATAGCAGAATCATTTATAAAAATATAATTTAAATAAAGGAATGGCAAATTTCGAGGTGTTTATTCATAAAATGAAATATAAAATTTTTGACATAAAATATATGAAAAGAACAGAAGCAATCAAAATGAAAAGAATTCTGCAAAAAACTGAAGAGGATTATTTGATAATCGAAACTTTTTCCAATAATATAATTATTACTTCGCAGCAAGGACTTGTTTTGTTATTCACTAATCTGATATAACGAACATCTGTCTAACTATACACCAATCACATTCAACAAGAAACTTTCTCTCCTTGCTGAAAAACAAACTAACCTCGAAATCAGAGATCTACTTTTAAAATGTAAATGTATTGAACCTTTACCAAGCAACATGAACATGTTGCCTAAAGATCACTAAGATCCATTAAAAGGTAGACCTCTAGTTTTTGCAGTTGACATTCCTTCCACAACTCTTTCAAAGATTCTTGCTGAAATTCTGAAAAATCTTCTAAACTTTGTCCCTTGTTATCTCAGAAACATAAACCAATTTGTTTTGGAAATCTCAAACCTATATCTCTACAAAATCAGCACAACAATACTTCTGGGGATCTCTAGACTTTTCAAATCTTTACTGATCCATACTTCTCGCTGGAGAAAACAATGTCTTCACTGTCGCAACATATCAAAATCATCAAACTAGCCATAGACTCTAACACTGTCATAATAATGGGAAAACCGTTCAAACAAATTCAAGAGTTTAGCTATGGGTAACAACCTGTCACCGATTTTAGCCATCATCTATATGAATCATTTAGAATCCAAGATTCGGTCTTTTTTGGTGATAAATTCCGATTCTGGAAAAGATACATTGACAACATTTTCATTGTCTCCACGATACCTCCAAACCTCATCTTATTGCATGCAAACTACACTAACACAATTCACCCTTGAACTTCCTAACTCTGAAGGCAAAATTCTTTTTTAGATACCTCGATAAGTTCCTCTCAAGTTTCTGACACACTAACTTTCAACACAGATAGTTTCACTAAAGTTCTGCACAGTGGACACATTCTCCCGTAGGAAAGCCACGTTACACTCCAGCGAAAAATAGCATTATTAATAGGAGAGAGAAAAGGAGCAGTGAGAAACTGTTCTGATACAACAAAAAAAAGAAACCCTCGAGAATTTAAAAAACACGTTTTTTGCAAAATGATTATCTAAAAGAATTAGTAGAGAAATGTTTTTTAAATGAATACAACTCCAAAAAAATCACAACACACAAAAGAAACACGACAAACCAATAATATACCTACGCTTCCCTTTCTAGAAGAATGAGACATGTAATGTAATCAGATCTTTCATTCACAACACAGACTTACCTGTACATATTCGTCAAACCTTCACTACTGCAAATCTAAAAAAGCCCAAACATCAGACTTTTATCATCAAAATTGTTTGTGCCGTTCGCCTACCAAATGTTTTTGCTTTTCTAAAAACATAGTATACCAAATCACTTGCATAAAATGCGACGCAATATACATAGGCGAAACACATAGAACATTCAGATCACGACTCAATGAACATATTAAAAGCAAAGCCAGTAATTATCATGAACACTGGAAAAAAGTACACAAATCAGCACCACTAATTCACGAAACAAAATGCCAAATACTCGTTCAAAAACACATTACAAAGACAAGCCACAGAAACATTTTATCAAAAAAAAATCTAATTTGAAAATTTCTGTTTTTTGGGGGGATAACTTAAAATAAATTTAAAACTCAATATTAATTAAACCTAAATTTAACTAATAAAATGAATATAAAATACAAAATATATAAATTTTAGTAATAAATAAATATTAAATTTTTTTTAATAAATAAGTAATGATCAAAACTTAAAGAAGGCTGTGCCGAAAATTCGGGAATACCTTAAATAAATATGATTTATAGTCAAATTTTGTAGAAAATATTATTATTATTATTATTATTATTATTATTATTATTATTATTATTATTATTATTATTATTATTATTATTATTATTATTATTATTATTATTATTATTATTATTATTATTATTATTATTATTATTATTATTATTATTATTATTATTATTATTATTATTATTATTATTATTATTATTATTATTATTATTATTATTATTATTATTATTATTATCATCATCATCATTATAATTCTTATTTTTATATGGTTAAAAATATAGTGGTAATTATTTAACTTCTGTTTAGTTTATTAACAAAAAAATAAATTTCATATATAAATAATAAAATGTCACTTTTTCTATGCGAAGTTTAGTAAAGATAGTTATTAAACAAAATATTAATATAATAAATTATTATAATGACATGACTACCGATTATTATTTATTATTATTAATATCATTAGAAAATTAATCACATTGTTAATAAAAATCCCCGAAAAAAATCGCCGTTTAGTGATGTGAATAAATTAATAATGGTTGAGATTGTTTGTAAGTAAATTGACATAAATTTCCGGAGTTGGATAATGAAAAAGAAATTCATACTAAAATAATTGCGATAAAATGTTAAGATATTATCCGTGACTAAATATATTTATTGAGTAAAGTCAATTTATTATTCTCATCCAACTCACACGCTAAACCATTTCATTTGTTTGTTTAAAATGATTCATTTTGTTTATTATTTCATCTTGTGAATTATAAATGTTGTCGTAATTTTCATAATTTTAATTTCGAATTCTTATTTTGAAGCGCTTAATTTTATATTGATTTATAATATTTTATGAATTAAATTATACCTTATTTCTTTAATATTTTTTTGGGTTAGAAACCTTTTTTGATGATTTTCTTTACCATGCATTTGTTGACTAATTGAAACAAAATTACTTTCTTGAAAATTTATACGTTTAATTACATTTCAGTAAAAGATTTTTATTTTATTTTCCCTTTTTGCATTCATTGATGTGTGATATTTATTTTTATTAAAAAAAAATTTATCCAGTAGTTTTAATAATTAATTTTTGAAATGTTCATAATTGTAATTCAAAAAACTAATTTTAATATATATCTTTTTATTGTAAGGAATTATATTTATATTTGTCCTTTCGCTGAGTGCTGTTACGGGATTGAAAGTTATTTAATTCTCAAAATTCTTTCACAATTCTGCTTTTTAATCTTAGACTTCCATCGGTACGAATATTTGACAGTCTAGCAATTTTATCATTCAATGATTCTTCAATTCGGGGTATTCTTCGTATGTTGGTTATAAATATTTGTTATAATGATCTAATATTTATTTGTAAATATTTATATTCATAATTGATCTTATTGGTTAACAGGTTAATTCAAATATTTCTTATAATTTGGCATTTTGTTTTTTGGAAGTTTTTACAAATTTCAATTAATTTTAGTTTCATACTCAAATATTTAATCTCCACTTTTTATCAATAGTTTCACACAATTTTTTTATAATACATGTTCAAACAAAGATTTTAATCATTTAATTGTATAAATTTTAAATTAAAAGATAACGCCAATAAAAAACTTTTTTTACGATATATTTCGATAGCATAGCTATCATCTTCAGGTACACAAAACCAACTAAAAATATTATGAATTAACATTTAATTTAAACAAATTATTTTTTATTAATTTATTTATTACAAAATTAAATTAATACAAAATAATTTGTTTAAATTAAATGTTAATTCATAATATTTTTAGTTGGTTTTGTGTACCTGAAGATGATAGCTGTGCTATCGAAATATATCGTACGAAAAGTTTTTTATTGACGTTATCTTTTAATTAAATCGTTGCCAAATTTATTTAATTATTTATTTATAAATTTAAATTATTACTTTATTAAGTTATGAATTTATTTGTATTTTTTAGTTATATTTATTATTGTTTGTCCATGGAATGGATCCATTTATGAACCAAGAATTTATAATGAAGAAGACCCCTTTTATCAGAATACAGATGTCAATAAAGGAAACAAGAACACTATAAGAATACTTAATTGGTAATTTTGTTTTATAAATCCTATCTGGTTATTCAATTATGACTTATGCACAAATTTCTATTCATTAGGTATTTTTTTTAATTTGCATCCTACGATGTTCATAAATATTGGGAGTGAACTCCGCGTGTTTTCGATTAGAATATTAACTTAGCACAATAACCTTTTTTATTTTTAATAATCACCAATTTACCAAATTTATTAATGCAATTTAATTGTTCTTCATAATAGTGGCAGGAAACGCTATGGATAACTGCTTCAAGCAGCAAGATAAACAAATCGGAATTAACTCCAATAAACTTCTCTTTGCACTTTTAAAATGTTTTCTCTATAAAAAGCGCTTTTAAATTTTCATATTTTTCATCCTTTTTTATTTAGCATTTTAACAAGAGCTTTAGTTTTTTTAATGTGGCTCTCTTACTATAAAATCCAATTACATACTCAGAAGAAGCCGCAATGATATTATCAAATTCAATTATTTTTATTTTAGCTTGACCACTAGGAAATTTCCTTTATAAATTTAATTTAGGTGATTTTCCGAATTAAATAATAATTAATTTGTCAATTTTTTATTACCATATTCGTAATTGTCTTATAATTTGCAACTTGCTCATATTTAAAAATAATTAGTTTTATTATTTAAAATTTTTAATTCATTTTTAAAATAAATTTAATGCAACCCTAAAATTATGAAAAAGGTATAAATTTTTTTTATTAAACATAAAATATTAATCTATAGACGAAAATGAAACAGAGATAAAGTAAATTATATCAATTTCGATCAAAAGACTTTAATTTACTTTTTTGGAAAATATATTTGAAATTTTATTACAATAAATTCCGGAGAGAAAAAATCGTTAAAAATTATTTTGTTTTATTTTACTTATCTGATTAAAATTTTAATCTTTTTGAAACTAAATTTTACAAAAATATTCCTTAATTAATTAGCATTATTAATGTTAGATTTATATAAGTAATACTGCTTGATAAAGGCAAAGCCGACAATTTGTGTTGTTTAGAAATAAATCTTCAAAGCATGAAAACAAATCAAAGGTAAACCAAAAAAAGTCTTATTTAAATAAGAGACAAACGTTTTGTTTTCCTTTTTTTTTGATAAACAACAATTTTTAAAAATATAAATTATTTCATAATTTTCTTTCTGTTGTTTTATTAAGCATAATTAAATTAAGAAAACGTTCAAAAAATTTCAAGAAATACTCTGAAACAAAATTCTGCTGCTAATTTAGATTTTAATTCTTGATCAATGGCATGAAAAAAGTGATGAGGAAATACATGATCATATCTATAGAAACGCTAATTTCAAATAACAACCCGGAAGTTGTCTACTTCCGAACGATAATTCATTAAAGAAAGAAATTTATGACAAACCTCAGCTTTTATTAATAGGTAATAATTTTGAATATTAATCCTCGGGTAAAACTTTATTTATATTTTTATATAATATTAATAAAATAATAACAACAATAATAATATTAATAATAATATTGTTTGTTGCTTCAGTATTTACTGACATAATTATTTTATTATATGACATAACGAAGATTTTCTGTAATTAGTTATTGTTTTTGTTTCAGTTTAATCTCCAAAAGTAATTGTAAACTATTAAAGCAGCAAAGATGAGAATCAACATTGAAAGCAAACATTGGAGAATGTATTATAAATACCAAAGCACATTCGGAATAGTCAGAAATTAAGATCTAATATAATATATAATTAATTTTATACATAGAAACTATATTCGCTCATACTTTAAATAAGGAGAACATTATGGGAATAGATATGTTATAGAGATGCAGGAAAGTATTTTGGTGAGAAAAATAAAATACACACACTGCACACAAATTTGTAATAAATTTACATACAAACTGACAATTTCTTATTATGGGCGTTTTTCATTATGAAATTATGCAATTTGAAGATATTTCAAGAATTTTATCATATTTCATTGTTATGAGTAGAAAAAATGAAATAAAATAAAAGTTTTAAAAATTTTGAAATTAAGTTAGAAAATGTTATAAATTAAATTATAATCTTAAAGCATAGTCACTATAGTACAAGTCTGTTATATTATGATGGAGTCTGTGATAGGGTCGGTTGTCTCTATGACGCAGTGTCAAGATCTTATTTATTGCAACTTATTTTTGAGAGAAGGTAAAACCTATGATCAACTTATAACATTTGCTTGTTTGTATCAACAATAAATCTGTTTTTGGAGTCCTGAAAGTATTTTGTCACTATAAGTATAATTCGATAGCGGTAATTGAATAATCAAATGTTTATCACTTCGGTGAAGCGTGAAGTTTACAGTAACTAAAATGTCATCTGGTACCTTTACTAAATGAAAGAACATGGTAATAAATTGAGAATCGGTGAAATGTTCTATTGTTATATGTTGTCAGACCTATAAAATTATTAAAACAAAAATGAGTATTTTTTTCATTTTGTTGTTGATTTTAAATTTTTGCCTTAACATAATTGCAATTTACTATCACAAATTTATTCTATAATAAAATTAATTGTTAAAATATTTCTTTACTTTATTTCTTTTTAACATAAAATCAGAAAAGATAAAAAATATGCAGTTCAATATAAAATAAGCATTATCGAAGAATCACATAGCGAAAATCTAACATATTTTTAGTAAGGAAAAAGGAAGTTATATGTCAGAATAGTTAGACTATGGAGACAAGAATAAGAGTGCAAAGAGAATATTAAATTGTCAATTCATTTAGTGAAACCTGTAAAGAATTAGTCTAATATTTTAACAAAATTACCTGGAATCATATGGATTGGAGGATATAATGTATAAAAATGTAATCTGTGAATGAAATCGAAAATCGTCACCCTTAAATGTCATTTTAGAATTTACAAAATATTACACTTCGGATTGAAGTTTGGTTCTCTTAACGGAAAATTGACTGCAGAAGATTATCACATTGGCTATAACTGACAAAATATATAAAACATTTGTCATTTTGAGATTAACCCTGTATATATAAAAAAATAAAATATATGTTTATAATAAAGGAGTTTAAGGCTGCAGATCTGCTAAATCTTTAAAGTAAGGTGGACTTTAAACGACACAAAAATCTGAGTTCATTCCAGGATATATATGAACGAATAACTCGATGATAATAGATCAAAAATACACATGTTGTTTATCTTAAAGGGCTTAGGGATACCCAAAAATAAAAAATTAAAAAACAAAAATTAAATTAAAACAAATTGTTGAATTATTAATATGGCTACCGTGAACATACACAAGCACCGCAGACAGATATTAAAAATAAAATAAAAACATCAAATAAAACAAAATAATATATAACAAAAATAAAAAGAAACATATTCAATACATAAAACCATCAAAATCTTGCAAAAAAATGGTTTAGATAAAACATAGGCGGAAGCGGCAACCTAGAAACTAATCTTTTAATGGTCAAAAAGAATAATAACCAATAAATAATAATAATAAATTCAGAGAAATATAAATAATATAGATAAAAAAATAAAGAAAAATAAGAGAAAAATTATAAAAATATTAAAAATTAATAAAATTAATAAAAACACTTCAAAATGGCCAAAAAAAGCCTATAGGTTGAACACATACACAAAACAACTATATATTCGATAGCCAAATTCATAATTTAACCACTTTAATTTTATGCAAAATTTTGTCTGAAAATTTTCTAGTTAGAATCAATTTGTAAGTAGTTTGTGTTTTTCAGGTTAATATATATTTGCATATGTTAAAGTTTTGGTTTTACGAATTTTTACTTATTCTGGATTGTCGTGGCATCTTTTGTTACCACTGACAAGTCCACTTAAAATCTTTCTTATAATAAGTATTGAAATAGAATTTTAGGAGGGCAAACTGGCGGTTCGGCTGGCGAATTTGTTTTACGCTAGTTGTGACTGCTGGTCGCGCTACTCTTAATACCTCGGCTGTCCATGACGAGTTCTGGTCGAAAGACGCAGGTCTCTAGCCGTAGGGCTTCTTTCTAAAACTCAGTGTCTGATGGCAACGTCGGCCGGAGTGAGCACTTAAAATCATGGAAAGTGCGACTTTAGTTAAAGAGAATAAAGTTTTGTTTAAAAAATTTAAAATCTTGATGGAAAATTAATTGTAAAATAGAGTAGAAATGGATACGAAAGTGTAGGAACAAAAATTTGAAAGCATTTTCAAATAGTCGAGGGATTCGATGTGGCAGAGGAGAATAATGTTTATTGAAGTGACCGCAGAGGGTTGTAACCATTTAAGTATAAGAATTGTAGAAATAGACGATTAAGGACCAGGATATAGAAAAATAAAGACATAAAACCTTCCATCGGCAGTCAAGAATCCGAAAGTTAAAATATCATGAGTAGTTCTAAAAATGGAGCTCATCTGCTGATGAATTTTCAATCACTATGTATAGTACCAACATGGTAATCACCATGGGTACATAGGAGGGACAGAATAGTGATCTTGATGGTGTTTAGGTGAGAGTCACACAGGAACTCTAGAAAAATAAATTAAGATAAACCCTATTCGCCAACATATATCTAACAAATCTTAATTTTTTTAATGAATTTCTATATATTTCTGATTGCCCTATTGATTTTATATTAACATATAAGTTATATTAATACATCATTTGTTATCCATCTATGCTCGTTTTTTTGATTTTTCAAATATTTTTATATAATTCAAGTTTTGCATATTTATATTTCTCTACACATTAACTTTATTTTGTGCTTTTCTAGTTGAACTCCAACAATATATTTTATATAAATTTGTATCAGTTAAAATCTTTTATCTTATTCACCATTGGTTTATTTTAAATTTACCCTTTATCATAATTATCTATTGATTAAACATTGATTAATTGTCTAAAAAAGAACTGAAGATAACGAAATTATTTTTCAAACATTTATAAAAATAAGTTGAAATTATTTTCATAACTTTTCGTTAATTAGTAAAACATTTCTCTTTTTTTTCTTAGTCGGCTTGCATGATTATGCTCTTTTCAATAATAGAATTGAAGACAAAATCGATGGGCACCGTCTAATGGATTGTTTGTTCACGAACATTTTGATAAAATCTTTGAAATTTTATTAGAATATATTTAAATTAGGATGTTTAATGATGTTTTTTTTCAGGAATTATTATTATTTAGTCTACTAAGTTTTATGAATTTATTTCATTACAGTTATCTCAAATAGAAAAACAATAAATACAAATGTTTTGTTTGTATAAACTGTCTAATACATTCTTCACATGAAGTAAAGAGAAATATGTAAAACTGTTTTTAGTTGGTTGGAGAAAGGTAGATAAACATGTAGGTGTTCTGAAAATTTGAATAGACATATCAACGAAATTACGAAGTAAATCATGGAAACTTTTAATTATAGACATTCCAACTGGAATAGTTTATATATTTTGAATTATCACAATAAATATTTCATTCTTGTTAAAAACCACCTTTTAAATATTTACTTAATTCTTTTTTTAAAAATATCTTTTTCACAAAAATTTTGATTTTAATTCTAACACTTAATTTATAAATTTTTAAAAGAATTTAAAATTTTATAAAAAAATGATTTAATTTATTAAAATTTTTAAAGACATTCAAAACACATCTTTTCACTTCAACTTTGCACATTAATTTTCGGATATAATAATTTTATTAACAATGCTTCACATATTTTATCCAAATAGTTTGAAAAGCAGATATTTATATTTTACTCATTCAGTCCTTATTTTATTAGCTGTTATTAGTATATACCTTCAATCGGCAACGTTCACGAACTCAAGTACGGAGAAAGCTGGAAGTATCACCAATGTATGTGGCATTGCATTTATTACTTTTAAATAGATAAAGAAAAATCTGAAAACAATTTACCCAGAGTTCTAGACTTATTTATAAACATACTGAGAACCTTACAAGACATTGAAATGATCTTATAACTTAAAATATTATTTAAAATATTTAGTATAAAGATTTGAGTTATTATCGCTCTGAGAAAAGAAGTAGGAAAGCGAGATTGAAAATAAAACTAATTAAGCAATATATAATTACTGAATATCACAAAAATTGAAAAAATGAACACGAGTTTCAATAATTAGTTCACATAAATGATGATATTTCAATCAGTTATATTAAACAAAAATATTAAAATAATTGATAACATAAATTATATATATATATATATTGTCATACAAATGTTTTCATTCTATAACTGAAATGTCGGGTTATATTTTGCTATATGAATAATGACAAGTTTTTAATCTGTCGTTCTGTTTAAATTTGAGTAATTATTTGTTTTATCGTAATCGTTAAGAAAATAAAACAATGTATCAAAGAAACAAGCATATTGAAAAGGTTTTCAGATCTTTTAATTACTTCTTAAACTATAATAATAACAATAATAATAATAAACTATAATAATAATAACAATAATAATAATAATAATAATAATAATAATAATAATAATAATAATAATAATAATAATAATAATAAATAATAATAATAATAAATGATAATATGAAAAATAACGACCACAATATAAATAAAATATGATTTCTGTAATAGGTATCATTTTACATTTCTCTATCATATTATTGTCTTTTGCAAAGGTTTTCAAAAAATTATTTAATTCTAAATTTGTATTTGAAACTTTAACCTATTATCACGAGGTTTGTGACTTTGAATCATATTACGTTTTAATTTATAGATATTATATGCAAATACATTAATTTTTCCAAATGATTATAATGTATATTATAATTTATAATTTCTTCTCAAAAAAAAATAATAAAAATTAATTTTTGTAGACTCTATCAAACCTTATATAACTCCGAGCAAAACGCCAAATTGTTACACTAAGACTTAGTGTAACAATTTGGCGTTTTGCTCGGAGTTATATAAGGTTTGATAGAGTCTACAAAAATTATTTTTTATTATTTTTGTAGTGACTAAGGCACATAATGCTTTACTTACATTGTGTTGCTTAAAAGTGAATACTTAGTAGTGTAGATATGAAAATTTAAAATCATGTGGCAAATTACAATAATACATTTTATTATTTAGTTTTGTTTCTGGTTGTTAATATACATCAGTGCCCTTACTGTTATATTTATTTTTTGTTCTAAAATGGGTAAGAAATGCAATATGATTTTGTCAACATAACAAATTTTATGTTTTTTTGGGATGGCTAAAAGTAAAAAATTAACTGAAGCAGAAATACTGACTTCTTTATAAGAAAGTAGTAAAGACGAAGTAGAAATTGAAGGTAACTCAGAAGAAATTAATGAAAGTCCGTACCATATATTATGGGCCGAACTAATGCTCCAAATAATATTAGAGAAGGCATAAATACAGATGTTTTACCTCCCGCCAAGCATATACATTGTATTTTAGATGCGTTTTCTTCAATTTTATACTCATCAAAAATTCCATTCATTTTTTTATTTATTTTCAAAATCATTTTAAACAAATTTCAAATTACAAAACAAATTTCAAAAAGAAATTTTTAAAATATTTTGAACTAATAATCGCATTTGTTTAATTTTGCTAATTGAAATTCATAAAAAATTTATAGTGAATTTTAATTATATGTTTCATTTGGCAAAAAAATTGTCTTTTACTTCTGGCAAATTTTCATTTCGTAATTGTTAATTTAATATTGATTTTTATAGATTTTCGTTTTTGTTTAAATATAATGGGAAAATAATCCCGAGAAAAATTCAATAACTGAGAAATTAAGTTTTCGTTGAAAAATAATTCGTAGGAATTCCTCAAAATAAATCTCAATTTGGGAAATATTGAATTTTTAAATTGTCATTCACTTTGAATCTGAGAAATGGGGACGAAGATTATACATTTTTGATTCAGATATTAGTGAAATAGTGAAAGTCACATCCAATTCAACAAAACAATATGAATAACTATTATTCATTTAAATTTATAATTATTATTTAAATATATCTGATTTACTATAATCTAATGCTTCCATCTTCAAATAAATGTCACATTTTCTGCTAAAACCTCCTAAACTTCATTAATATAAACAAACATCATTTTTAATTTTAATCGATAAAAAATGACTTTCGTTTTTATTGTCTGAATAAAAATAAATCAGTTTAATTTAAGTTAACCAAATAATAATTCAAAATAAAAAAAGCAAAATAAATCATAGGCTGAATATTTTACAATTTAGATATTTATTTTGCTAGGTTGGAACATGTATCTACGGGTCATTTGTGATTGGTCCCTGTATTAATTGTTCAGCTTCTTTATTGGTTTAATTATGATGAATTGACGCCTGAAAAATAATAATTACATTCGATAATATTATAATGAATTATAAGATTAAATAATAAAAATGAATCGCGGCTTGAATTTTAATTAACTTTGAGTTATTTTTAATTTAAAACAAAAAATATCGTATTATATAAAATTCCATTTCGTTTCATTTTTATATATTTATAGATCTAAGGACATGAAAATGAGAGAAAAGAATTCTATAAATTGTGAAATAAATATAGAAGATTTTACTTTAATTATAATTAAAATTTTATTATATTTCATTGAGATTATATATCTAATTTTTCACAACAAATTTTATCACAAATCTTTGGCCCAAGCTTTTTGAATTTTTTTATAAGAAGCTAGTTTTTGAAAGGTTGTTTTACAAAGGAAAAAATGAACTGATCTATAGTAATAATAAAAATTAATTAAATTTTTCAAAAAATCAAAATTAGATTAATAGTAGAAGTGCATCAAATTATAATCAAAATTAAATTTCAAGAATATACAAAATATTTAAATTTTTTATTTTACTAATAATATATATATATATATATATATATATACAAAGCACAGCTCGATTATGAATTAAGGTGTATTCCATAAATTATTGTAATTTTGACAAATTTATGGAATTTATTTTAAATAGAAATAAGTTGAGATCTAGTCACATAAATCTTTAATAATGATTTTTAAAATTACACATAAATTTAAAGAAAGAAACATTTTTGAACTGCATTTAAACAAAACATTATTAAACAGTTCGCAAGTAACAATTATTGCTGTTTTCGTTTATTATTCTGTAGTCTTAATAGATTTTATCACATTATCATAAACAATAATGTGTGAATTAAATGTTATGGTAAAATATTATTAATATAAAATTTATTAAAATAAAAAAATTAATAAATACACATCAGTGAGAGAATTTTCACTGAGTCATAATTCCTATAACTCTAATGAAGATTACAGTTAGAAATCTAATAAATGTAAGAATAAATAAACAAAAATGGAAAGTGTAAAGAAATATGTAAATATAAAATAGAACAACATAATTTATTTTAAAATTATTGTTATGTATGATTGATAGAAATAAATATTTTATATATAAATAATTTAAATTATTAGGTTTGTTTTCATAAGCATCACGTGCTTTGAAATTTAAAATTTATGAATTTGGTTTACTTTTTCAATTAAATCCCCTTTGTTTCTTGTTCATTAATTGCTATCCTAATTAGATAAATTTGACATATTTGCCAAAATTATGCCCTAAAATAATGAAGGTAATTTTGGAGTTGTATCTAATTTTGTTTTAAACTTTCAACAGATTTTAAACAGATTTTAAGGTTTCATTATTATTATTATTATTATTATTATTATTATTATTATTATTATTATTATTATTATTATTATTATTATTATTATTATTATTATTATTATTATTATTATTATTATTATTATTATTATTATTATTATTATTATTATTATTATTATTATTATTATTATTATTATATTATTATTATTATTATTATTATTATTATTATTATTATTATTATTATATTATTATTATTATTATTATTATTATTATTATTATTATTATTATTATTATTATTATTATTATTATTATTATTATTATTATTATTATTATTGTTATTATTATTATTATTATTATTATTATTATTATTGTTATTATTATTATTATTATTATTAATATTATTATTATTATTATTATTATTATTATTATTATTATTATTATTAATATTATTATTATTATTATTATTATTATTATTATTATTATTATTATTATTATTATTATTATTGTTATTTAACTTGAACAAATTCGATAACATATACAATAAAGAATAAACAAAGATATTTAAAGAAAATAAAACATTATATATATTTTTTTTATTCAGTAATAATTAGTGTTGTTATGCCTACCTGATAAATAAAAGTCGCCGGGATTGGGATTTATTTGACATATGATTATAAACAATAGATAAACGATAATTTTGTAACACATTATTAATTCTGGCATTTTTGATGGGGATATTTACATTAAGGAAAAAATGAATAAAACCCATGTATAAACAAAGTCTGTTTATGGTATTAAAGAAAACAAATTGCTTTTACTTGACTGGAAAATTAAAAACTAGCGTAAAAGTCGCTTCAATCTGATTTTTAAATGGTTTGGATTGGAAAATATTTTTATTATTCCTAGGAATGACCAAACAACCTTTGATGAGAATTTAGTTATTTAACATCTATTTCTGATTTTTCCTTTTTTATTTAATTGATTGACTTTTTTTAAATATTTTTTTAATTTTAATTAAAAATTGATTCTGCTATTATGACATGAGATTAGTTAAAATTATTTATCTATAAAATTTTATCAAAAATATAATTTAATTATAAATATTACATGAAGAAGAATTGTAAGCTTTTGCGGAACATTTCTATTTAACTAGAATTTTCGATCATAAAATAATTATTTTCAGTAGAATCCGAATCATAATTACGGTTGAATATTCATAATGCATTTGTTCCTTATTTTCAGTTTGATGGATTACAGTAGTATTTATTATTTGGATTAAATTGAAGAGAATTTTTTATAATCGAGAGATTTCTTTTTGAATATAATTTGCACCAAAGCCTTACTATTATTGCGCAATTAGTATATATCATCTACAATTTGGTGCTTCTAAGAAATTATTATTATTTATCGTTTAATTAGCTTCAACCTACAGTGTGCTAAATTATTGTTTTCAGTTTCAGAAATTTAAATTATCTATATTATTTTCAAACTTTTTCTATTTTACTGCGATTTAGATTCTATCTCTTATTTTTCTTAGTATTTCATGTTTTGGTACTAGACAAGAAATATAAAGCACTTTTAAGCACTGTTATTAAAACTTTCACGTTAGTGTTGTATTTATAAGATGTTACCTAGTTGTGGTCTAAGGTCTGTCATCAGCAACATGATGTGGCCTTGATGTTTAGTGACTGATCTGGTACTCAAGTATTGTTCACAAATATCACCTAAAGAAATAATAAATAGTAATACAATTTGTTTTTAAATCAATAAACATTGTTTAACAATGTATTCTTCTAACAAAAATAGTAATACCAAAAATAGTAATAATAATAATAATAATAATAATAATAATAATAATAATAATAATAATAATAATAATAATAATAATAATAATAATAATAATAATAATAATAATAATAATAATAATAATAATAATAAAAATAATAATAATAATAATAATAATCTTAATAATAAGATTTCAATTTTGATTTCTATTTTGAATGATAAAAATGGAACGTTTACTATTAATGATAAATAGTTCTTAATATTTTTAAATAATAATAATGATAAATAAGTATCAATGATATTAATTTTAAGGTAAAGACTTGAACCTCATTTCTTATCTTATCAACGCCCAATAATTAATGAAATATTCTCATTCATTAACATGAAAATGAAGAATAAAGCAGAAGATTAACAATTATTTTATTATTCCTTTAAAGGATTTGTTTCATTCTTTGTTGTACAAAAGACTACCCGAAAACATGATTGATTATAACGTTGGACGCCATTAGGACGACGCCAGTAATATTTTTTTGTTTTCCTATTAAGTTCAAAGAAATTCCAATTATATTTTAATAAATAAATATTTAATAAAGGATACAGAACAAACCAATTTTTATTGTCTTAAAAGAATTTATGATAATGGTATCGCATTTTCACAATTTTATTCGATAATTCTTCATAAATTAAAATAACTAATTAAAATATAAATAATAAAATTTTTATCAAATTACTGAAAATTCTCTAGGTTATGAGCAAATGAATTATTAAAACACAGCTAAATTATATTTTTAAAACAATTTAAAAATTGAGTATCCATTTAGTATTCTGTGGGTTATTATAATAATATCAAAATAAAAAAATTATTATTTTTAAAACAATATTATTGGATTTGCGTGTTTAATGGAATTTTCTATCAGTCTGTATGAAGTTCTTTAATTTGATTAAAAATTTTAATAAAATATTTTCTTTATTTTTATTTTTATTTTTTATACTGTCAATCTATATCGAATAAAACTCTAGATATAAAGACAATTCCAAAAATTCTGTAGTATATAATAATTTTGGATTTTAAAAATAATTTCGTCAGGTAATAAATTATATTCTGATTTCAAGTATTATTTATATTAGCCGCAGAAATTAACAAATTTTAAGGACAGATGGTAAGTTAGAAGGTATATTTTTTACTAAATTTATAAATTTAAAATTATTTTTAATTAATAATATTTTTATTTAAATTAAAGCTTTTTTTTATTATGAAATTGAGATCATTTAAAATTTTTTTTAAAAATGTGAGATTGTTAAGTTTTAATTCAAATGCATATTTTTAAGTTTCTTAAATGTTTTATTTACAACTAATTTCAGAAATCTTTTGCTGTTGTCGTAATTTTCTCACATTTCTATGACTTTGATCAATCCTTTTTAATCAATTTCTGATTGCTTAAAAATATTATTTAATGATTTTTTTTTCTGCTATATTTTTAAAATTTTCCAGTAATCTATTATCATTTTCCAAATTTCTAAAAATGTTTTACATTGGAATTTTGTTAAATAAATTATAATTGAGATTTATTTCTTTTTGTTCTTCTGTAACTCATGTAAGTATCGAATATGATTGCATATTTTAAAATTTGAAAATACCCATAATAAATTATTTTCTTCTTAATTGTTGTCCTTTCATGTGTTTAAAACAATTAAAAATAATTCGAAACTTAATATTTGATATTTTTATTTTTTATTTTCAATTTAAAATTTTTTTTTAAATCTATGTTAAATAACTTAATAATTTTGTAATATATTTACTAGATTTTATGTTCATTTTACTTTACTCAAATCGCAGACGATATTTTGTAAAATTGTTATAATAAATAGAAATATCAAAATTTATTTTTATGTACAATTCCAATTCGAAAAATGCACTTTCGCAACATATTGGCAAGGTTTCCGGTTTAATTTTCTCAACTCCTCTTGCTTCGTCAATCAAACGAATCTCCGTTGGTCAGTTTTGATAGACAATTTTAAACCGGAAATTAAATACTTCAGAAAAAAGATGACATAGCCAAGATTTACGCTTCGAACAAATCGTTAATCAAATTCTCATTAAAATTTGACAATTAAAGAATTTGATGAATATTTCCATTTAGTTTATGAAAGAATCTGACAGAAATGGAAATTTTTCAATTTTCTTTCAAGCCTGATTTGCTTTGGTTTGGAAGATTCTTTAAGTAACTGCATAATATTTAAAACGAAATTATATTATTTAGTGTGTCTAAATTATAATAAAAGAAAGTTGTGTAAAAAAAACAAACCCACCACATTAAAATAAAAAATCTATTTTTGCATAACAAAATCAGTCTCTCTCCTTCTTTTTGGTATTGAAAATAAGTACATAGGCCACATACCCAGGACTCAAATAAGTCAAGAGATTTTGAACAAAAAATAAGTCAAAAGTGAACAAGAACCTTTTTACATTTATATCCTAAAAACCTGAAATTCAAAATAATAAGATGACCATTCTTGTTCTTTTGCTTGTGTTAAAGCACATTTTACTACATAGAAAATTAGTGAATAATTCGAGTATTATTTAGTACAGAGTGTCCTTCAGTTTAATTACACCCATTCTTTGGTTAACAAAAATTATTTTTACGAAATTTCGATAACATAGTTTTGTTTAACAAAATTTCGATTTACGAACAACTTTTCGTCAACGAATTAATTTCGTTAAGCGAGGTGCATTTCATAAAGACTGTCGACGACTCACTTTCTCAGTAGAAGTAAGTTGTCGCTAGTCGACCGATAAAACAAAAATATAAGTGAATTAAAAAAATGAATCAAATGAGTTCTCTGATGACATGTGCTGAGTCTTAAATAGATTTTTGATCAGCAAAGTTCATTTATACTAAATTTTGTCTAGATTAAGAGATCAAAAATCTTTAGCTTTTTGACATTGATAATATATTATGATAATATGTGAAATTTAGGTTTAAAAACAATTGCCGGTAAGTTATCGGTAAGCCATTTTTTATTCTAAGTATTCACTGTTTACCCGTAAAATAAAATCTCGTTAATTTTACAAGCTTTAGGTGTGGCGAAAAATCTAAATAAAATAATTTTTCTCTTACTTTGTCTAGAACACTCACTGTTCTTTAACTTTATTTTTAAAAAAAAATTTTCTTTAGTCATCACGGAAATTTTTCCAAAATATTTCTTTCATTTTACATACAAGATAACTTTATCAATCTTTCTTAATTTGATCACAAACTCGGCAATTTTGTTTACCAATTTGAATTGATTGTTATCATTATAATTATTAAAATAATATGTGTCTAACTGTTCTATGGTTAATTATGAATAATAATTAGAAACCATAATAATGATTTATTCTATTTTAAATAATTAATGACAAATAAAAATAAACCTATTTATGTAAATAAATAATTAAATAAATTTGGCAACGATTTAAATAAAAAATAACGCCATTAAAAAAATTTTCGTACGATATATTTAAATAAATATTTAAAAAATATATTCTTTTTATGTAAATTAATTAGAATTGTGAAACCTTTAATTCTTTAAATAATTTTGTTTTAATCAGTGACTTAGAATTAGAAAACTCACAAAGTCAATAAACAATATTTTACTAGATAAAACTTTTCCTCAAAATCTTCCATTATCATTCCATCAGTTTGTTGACATATTCCTTAAACCTCATTGGTCAGTCTCAATTATGCCGTCAATAAAAACGAAACATGTAAATTATAACAAATTACAATTACCAAATTATAATTTATTGAATTTATTTTTAATCTCAAAAGATTAGCAATTGTTCCGATAACAATAATTTAGTTTTTTTATTACATTTTTGTCACTGGAAATTGGCGAAAATTTTCCCAAATTATATTTTAATGAAATTAATCACGATATGCGGGCAACAGTTAAAATTAAGTGCCCGTCAACCTGTTTCAGAAAGAACGATAAATTATGTCAATCATTTCTTTTATCATTTCGTTACGGTTTCAACGTGAAGAAAACTAAACTGACGAATTCGAAGTAAAACTTTCATTTTTATTATCATCAATGCTTTCTATTAGGAGTAATAAGAATGAAATTCTAAAACAATGGAATGAAATTGTAGTGGCGCCAAAATATGGGTCTCCATTATTGAATAGGTTAGGAAACTTGTCGTCGCCAATGTTCATGTCAGGTTATCAACAGAGGAGGACTATCAATTATTCAAGTCCAGAGATAGCTGCCGATAGATTCGATTCTACACATTCGATTGCAGAGTTCATTTCGTCCATGGAAATTATTACACAGTAACATTTTAATCATTCTTTCATTAAACCTGATGAAAACAAAATTTTAAAGCATCAATTAAATATTTATCAAACGAATTTACGCCATTCATAATTACTAATTCTGCCTTTTTTTTACTAAACTCGGAACTATTACATTATTTTCTTTCTTTTTTGTTACAACTGTTTCGATATAATATCAATAAAAATTATAAACTTTTAAGTCAATTAAAAATCATAAACCAAAAAAGAAAACAAATGAATTTTTTTTTGTAATTAATTACAGAAAATTTAAATTTAAAAAAAAATTAAATATTATATTTGAATAATTAAAACAATTATTTTTAAAGACGTCATAAAATTAGAAAAATATATAGTTGGAATTGATGTTGTTTTAAATTCATTGAAAAATGAATGATCAATTTTCATAATTTTTAGTTAAAAATAATAACAAAGTGATTATGTTATAAATATATTACTTTCAAATTTTAGTAGTTAAATTGTGAATATATTTTTAATATAAAATTGTAGAAAATTTAGTTGTTATTTAGATAGAAGAAGTTCAGTTATAAGGAACTGAAAACCCTAACAATCATAATTTATTATGTTATTATTATTTTTATTTTTTACTTTATTTTAAATGTCGATAAAAAAGAAAAATAACAGAGCTTAGTTGCTCTTCATGGGCACATAAACAAACTTGATAATTGGGTTTCTGAGAAAGTAGACCTTACCTTCTTACATGTAGTATTGTGATGGGGCAGTTTTGTGCGTATCGTTAGTTCAAATAATAAATGTTTTTCGTTGGATATAAATGTTGCTTTACAACCTTTAGATTGGCGATTGATCAAGATTCTTTACTCGTGGTGTGACCGGCCACTAAAAATTAAGGATTTCGATGCTTTTGGATATTAAACGCCTGCCATTTTATGATTTAATATTGGTTTAAGGCGTCAATTTTATTACTGTATGTCAGTGGTTCACAAAGTTGGCGGTACCACCCCCATAGGGAACTGAAAATTTTTACGTGGTTGGTTGCCGATTAAATAGGAAATTGGGGGATTTCAAGCACTCTTGTGGTAGGTGGCTACTTATAGAAAAAATTAATTACAAACACTTTTGCAATTTAAATCTTTAGAAATTTAAATTCTGAATTATAATTCGTATTATTACATTTGCACAAAATATGAGTCTCAACAACTATGTATGTTGGACAATTATTACACAATTTATTCAGTGCAGCCTATTATGAGAGTTATAAATATTTGCAAGGATTTGTTAAATCAAAATATGAAATGGTGTAAACTGAGAAAATTGTTATAATAAGGGAGAGTAAAAAGAATTTTTTCTTGCAAAGTGGGAGTTAGTCCCAAAAGTCTGGGAATTACTGATATAAATAATATAAGGCAGTCAGATAAACGCGTCATCAACATATACGAACAACCTATGTGTTATAGAAAATTTGACTGGGTAGATGTCATACAGTTAAAAACCATATCAATAATTATTGTTGAACTAATGCAACTAAAGCTTCTGGTAAAGTTTATGGAAATGCATAGACGTGGTGCGCCCAATAATATCTAGGAAGGATATAAAATTTTGTCATGCAATCAAATTTTTATTAAAGATATATTATTATAGGTTTAATTTATACAATTTTTTTTAAATTTTCATTACAGTTTATATTGACATTTTCGAGATATTGAAATTTGGTGCAAGTCATGATTGATGCAGTGGAATATTTTAGCGTTATAAAGTTTCTGTTATTACCCCATGTTCCCAATGACCAATTTTTTTCAAATTGGAGGAAACATATGGCGAGGACTCTCTATCACGCAGAGCAATGTACAAGTGTATTGCACTATTTAAACATGGGAGACAGTCAATGTTTGATGACCAGAGAAGTGGACGCTCACGTGAAATTTCTGACAAAATTAAAGAAAAGTTTGAATCTTTACTGAGAGAAGACCGTCAAATCACAATGCGGGAACCACGCAGCATCCATGTGAGTTTTGGAGGAAAGTAGATATGACTGGTACTCAATCTCAGTCTTAAAACATATAACCCCTTAGCCCTCGTTGTACCTTTAGGACTCATTACACTGTAGCATTAATGCCTTAAAAAGCCTATTCTTTATACCCAAGACCTTTCATCATTAAATTTTCTTATCAGAGCCAAGGTTTCTTGATTATAATGGGTTAAAGGTCATTGTTGAATCTTGATTTTGATTGTATTTGAATTTTTTTTAAAGTTATAGATGGTAAAAAATTTGTTTAGTCGGGATGTTTTGTTTAGTTGTTATGAATGTTTTGAAATTAGAAATATGTAATTTAAGTATTAATTTAATAAAGACTTGGAGTTTTTAAAGAAGTTGTTTGAATAAATTTAAAAGAATTTTTTGTTAAATTGTGTAAAATGTATCCAACTTTAATTTATTTGGAAAGTAGATTAGAGGAAATCGAAAAAATAATGATGGAAATTCTGTAATTCCTAAAAGTTTCGAGCTATGTAATAACCAGCTTGATGTTGTGTCTAAACGAGTAAAGGAAGTATCAGAAAATCGTTCCAAAACTGTAAATATTGTTTGTAGAGTTGAAGAAATTGAAAAATGTATGGATCCAAATTCTTTTGATAATGATAAAATGAAAAAGATTCTTGCTGATGAAGAAAGTACCGGCCAAATAGCAAAAAAACAAGATCAGTTAACTAAATTAAAAGAAATTCTTTATCAATTCGATACAATAAAACGAAAGTGGAATCAACAGTCATAATTTGAGATATCCAGAAGGCTGTCTTTAACCTTAAAATAAAAGAAGCCTGTATCTCCGAAAACAATATTTTTTTAATAGAGTTTAATTCTGCTTTATAGTTTGCTTATTCATCGTATTTTAAATGGTACATACGTAGTTTAAATAAATCTAGCACTGATTGGCCTATTGTAACTTGATCTGTCTAAACATATCGAATCTTTATTTAGATATTTAACAATCAGATCCTCATCGATTACGGCGGATTTTTTGAAAGTCAGTTTGGAATCATATATAATTAGGTTTTCAGCTCAATTGCATAGCTTTAAATTCATCTGTTTTTTCACATTCTCAACGAATTTACCATATAGGCTATTATTAAATAATGTATATAAATATCTATGCAGTTCACATGTTGAATTATAACGCAAATGCGTATTTCTATCGTCATATGCTTTAATATAGATGCCTGATTAAATTTTATTGCTCTAAGACCAAATAATTTTCTTAATTGGATGAGTCTAAGTATATTTACAAAAAATATTTTACAAGCATGCAATGAAGAAAATGGTTTGAAAAGTAAAATAGATTAATTTTTTTCCCACCACGATTAGGTGGAAATTTAAACTTTCAAATTGAAAAAAGTCTTTAAAAAGTTTGAAGCTCAACATAAATGAATAGTATAACTGAAGTATTCAAAATACTCATCGGTGGCATAAGCATGTTGTAAAATGCATTTTTACACTGAAAAATTTAAACAACTAATTAGCTAGGTAAACCTTATACCTCGGTGATTGTCCCGTATCCTTGGCCTACGGTTATTTGCAATTAAATTAATACTCTCCAAGCATTGGAACACGAATTAAGTAATATTTGCAATTTATTTTTAATAAAAAAATGATTATTATATTATCTTATTTGTAACTGAATAAACATTTGAATTTGACATAGTTAAAAAGTAATTATTTTCTGATAAACTAATAACAAAAATGTAAATTTGAATATATTTAATTATCTAGGTAAACCTTATACCTCGGTGATTGTCCCGTATCCTTGGCCTACGGTTATTTGCAATTAAATTAATACTCTCCAAGCATTGGAACACGAATTAAGTAATATTTGCAATTTATTTTTAATAAAAAAATGATTATTATATTATCTTATTTGTAACTGAATAAACATTTGAATTTGACATAGTTAAAAAGTAATTATTTTCTGATAAACTAATAACAAAAATGTAAATTTGAATATATTTAATTATCTAGGTAAACCTTATACCTCGGTGATTGTCCCGTATCATTGGCCTATGGTTATTTGCAATTAAATTAATACCCTCCTAGCATTGGAACACGAATTAAGTAATATTTGCAATTTATTTTTAATAAAAAAAATGATTATTATATTATCTTATTTGTAACTGAATAAACATTTGAATTTGACATAGTTAAAAAGTAATTATTTTCTGATAAACTAATAACAAAAATGTAAATTTGAATTTAATTAAAATTTATGATATGTGAGTTAAGTGAATCAGTTAAACTCACTTTTCAAAGCAAATTGAATTAATAGAGGGAAAATATTATTAAAAGGTTCATTACAATTTTAAAAAAACGTACATTGTTAAAAGATAATAAAAACCTTTAAATAGATTTTTGTTTAAAATTAAAATCTTATTGATAAAATAATATTATCAACCAATCAAAAGCGTTTTAGCATTTATTAGAAATGTCCACGAACTAATCTTATGGATTAATATTTTATCGAAAGCTATAAATTTTCAATTTTTTCTAATGACTTTTATCAATTCTGACTTGGAATTCTTGTCAGTAAATAAAAAAAAGATTAAAAAGATATTTTGATATTATTATTTATTTTACTCAAATAAATATTACTTATTTAAAATCAAAATAATTAGTGAGATTAAATTTGTCATATTGAAAAGAATTTTATTTTTAGAATTAAATTAAAAAATTAAAAATACCATAAAAAATGATTGTAGCAATTAAGACTGAATTAAAAAATCTGTTGAGGATGTCTAAATAAATGCATCATTAATAGATTATTTAAAGTTATAATATTTTTTTAAATTAATTTAATGCAGAACATAAATAAAGTAAGTCATTAAATAAAAAAATGATTAAAACAGGATATAAGATTAGTTCAAAATGAATTTCGTCAATTTACAAATTTGCAAAAATTCGGTTTTTTGTGCAAAATTAATATATAAGTCATGTTGTTTGACTCAAATCTGATCCTTTAAACAAAGGTTTTAAAAAATGGTGACTTCATTAATACAAAAATTCAAAATGTGGATTACATAATATGACCTCGACGTATTATGCCATGTGACCCTGGCGTACTTATTTGACCTTGAGGTTGGGTGAGGGACTGTGGACTGGTTTTTATCAAGAAGACTGTTGGGGAGTCGAGATTGTATAACAAATACTATTTGTAAACCTTAACTTTGTTGGAAATAGTGCAACAGTTATGTTGTCACAGAATGTAACAGTGTAAGTCTTATGGGTTCATAAATTGTCTTAATAAAAACACAATCTTTTATTTTTAAAAAAATTTTAATTAATTTTATTGACATAAAAATTAAATTAAATTTGTTCTAGTTAAAAGAAAACTATCAAATGACTAAATGAATGTTATTTATATTTATGATGATGTATTTTATCAAAACAATTAATTTTTTGAAAATACTTCATTTACTTTTTCCATTGAAAGAAAGTACAACAAATAAAATATTTATAAATTTTACTTGTTTTGTTGAAGTTGGTTTATTTGTCGAAGGTTGAAATATATTTTTGGTAAATAAAAGTCAGACAATATAAACACTGAAGTTTCTATTTATAAGTAAACTATTCAACTGAATTTTAAAATTAATTTTATTTAGATAAAATAAATATTTCAACTTAATTTTAAATTTGTATTTATGCGTTGCTAGCAAGTAAAATGATAATAATACTATATTTATTATTATTATTATAATATTATTATTATTATTATTATTATTATTATTATTATTATTATTATTATTATTATTATTATTATTATTATTATTATTATTATTATTATTATTATTATTATTATTATTATTATTATTATTATTATTATTATTATTATTATTATTATTATTATTATTATTATTATTATTAAACGAAAAACTTCAAAAATAAATACACCAAGAATTGAGTAACGGTGGTTTATACATTCACAAACAATCAACTATTTTACTCGCATTTTTTTCAATTTCTAAATATAAAGAGACCAAAAAATAAATTTGAAGTGAACTATTAAAAAATATTAAACAACCTAATATTTAAGATAATATTTTTAAATAATCGTTGTGGAATAGTGATTTGGGAAATGTGAAAGCACTACATGTGCAACGTATAGATCCCATATGAGCTAACCGATGCATCGATGTATTTGAGATTAAAAACCATCCTTACAAAAAGAAAATCATGTCGAGTCTGTTTTGGGACTGCAAAATATTGTAACCTATTGGAAAACCTGAAGCAGTTGTTTTTGAAAAACGGCGAAGAAAAATATCTGATACCAAACTTTACCTTAAGCACGACAATTCTAGACCCAATATGGCTATCATCACACAGGAGAAGATTTATCGGTTTCGTCTGAAAGTTCTCAAAAATCCAACAGACTCACCAGAATAAGCCCTCTCCGATTTTTACTACTTCCGACCAGTGAAATCTGCATTAGACAGAAAGCATTACTCTTGTTCTGCTGATGTGGTACAGAACATATAATAATAAGCCGAGAAAGAATTTCACTTTTGAAATACACCTGAAAGATTAATCAGATAAAATTGTGGACTGATTTCCTAAAAATAATTTAATATATTAAAAGATCAGATGAACATCTAAAAAAATATATTTCAATAAAATGCGCTCACAAATTAATCCATTTAAAATCAATTAATGATTTAGAATTTCTAAAATTATTTTAATTGACTTCTTTGAAGTAAAATAAATGATGATCCAGACAAATGAAAAATTTATATTTGCTAATGTAACATAATTTTAGAATAGACTAAAATTAATCAAGATTTTATTATTAACATATTTCATTCAAAATAATAATAATAATAATAATAATAATAATAATAATAATAATAATAATAATAATAATAATAATAATAAAAGATATATAAAGTATTTTAAACATTTAAAAATCGAATTTGCAATTCAGAAAAATGCAAATAAACATTGATAAATCGAATTTGAAAATTTTGAAAATTTGGTTAAATAAATATATTTGTTGGATATATTTGAGTGAAAGAAAATATCAGTCAGAAAACAAGAGGAGAAAGTGAAATTCTAGTTAAATTTTGGTTATGAGTAATCAGGGCTGTTTATCAGCAAATATTTCATATTTTATGAATAAACATTACGGAAAATGGCTAACCTTGTTATTAGTTTAAATTATATTTATATAAATAATTCCGCTACCGACACAAAAAAAAGATTTTAAAGTTTAATAAAAATAATAATAAAAATAATAATAATAATTATTATCAATTGAAGATTTTCTTTGTGGTATAGTTTCCGATTTTGAAAAATTTTAGAAACTGACTTGTGTAAATTTTGAAATATTTTTCGCAAAATAACTTTTAAAAGTAATTTAAAAGATTTTCTGAATTTAAAAAGGTTTTGCGGAGGAGAGTTACCTATAAAAATTTTAAAAAATCTATTCATTGCCATGTGAATGATAAAATTTTTGTTGCGAAAATTTTGACTAAAATTTTTTCCCACTTTGTCTAAAAAATAAAATTATTCAATTAAAATTCAACAGAAATAATTGTAGTAGTAACAATTTAGTTTTCTTGAATTTGTTAAGTATTTGTAGCCTTTATTTTCTATATGTATTTACAACTAAAATCTAGTTTAATTCTACTAAAATTCTAAATTCAACGTTAACTGCAAGTAAAATATATTATAACCCAAAAGCTTTTCTTTTCGTTTACGACAGAAGTTTTTTGAATTAAAACAAAATGAATAATTAATTTAAATTTGTTATTGGATTAGGAAAACTCAAAATCTATTACAAATTTTAGGAAAATAAATAAAATAATAATTCAATGAAAATATTAAATTGTATTGATTTAATAAAGATTCCGTTTCTACTAAATTAAACATAATTATTAGGTAATTAAAAATGATGTTTTGTTTGATTTGCCGATTCATCAAAATCGTTTCGTGACGCTAAGGAAAATTGTAAAATTTTTCAAAAATTAATTTTTAAAATCTATTATTATGAATAATAATATTTAATTAAATCTTTGTTTTTTAAACAACCTTTTAATTTAATAATTTTTATGTGTTTCTCTTTTTAAATTATATATTTCAGTAAGTATATTTAAGGCCGTAGCGAGCTATAATGACTTTCTGTGTTGAAAAACTTTTGTACATTTATTATCACAAAAAATATCTAAAAATATTACTACAAGACATAGCTATTTATTTGATATTTGCTATTTTAATTTTATATTTTTAACTTTATTTATAAATGAAATATATTTAATTGATTAAATTCGATCTAATATTGATTTTTAACAAAAATCTTGAAATTTATTTAAAACAACTTTATTGATCACTAGTTTGGCTGCAATTTCTATTTTACGAATTTTCTCCCACCCTAAATTTCAAGATTTTTGTTAAAAATCAACATTAGATCGCATTATTGAGTTGGTGGGTTACGGGGGGTTGTCCTGGACACGGGCATATACACAGAATTTTATTAAAGCCTATAATAAAATTCTTACCCAACGTAACAAGAATTTCAGCATACAGCCAACAAATATTTTAAATGTTTATACTGAATTTATATTTAACCGGATTAATAGTGTGTATATGCCCGTGTCCAAGACAACCCCCAGTAACCCGTCAACTCAATAATTTTACAAAAAATAATTTGACTGGAGATCTCCAGGATTTCACTTGTTGGTTCAACCCATTTAAAATCTGCATAGGGTAAATATTATGTCATGATTCCAGAATATAAAGCAGCTGCATCAATATAAATTATATCTAATGGATTATTTAAACATTTCATTATTGTTTCACATTCCTCCTCACTCTGAATTTCTGTCAAATCTTAGGGGTATTTATTATAGTGATATTTCTCATTGAATGTTGTTACATGTCTATCACTTATTACTGAACTAATTCCTCCTCGAATATTATTTTTTAACTAAAATTAGTTGGTCAATATCTATTAGAAGATATAATGTTACATCATTTTAATGTTATAATAAATTCCATGCCATGGATAGTAGTGTTATAAAATTACATGGATTCAATGGGAATCTTTTTATAAAATTTTCAAAGCAATCAGTAAATATAAACACAATAGTTGTAAATATGCATCAGTATAATCCCCTAAAATTTTACAATTATAAAGTTGCCACATTTTTTTAGCTCGTTCATATTCTTGTACAGTAAAATTTGAATCATACAAAATTGAATAGAAAGCATCTATTGGTGGTAATTCGGTTTCTTGATATTTTTATTGATATGAATCAATATAATCATATGGGTAAATTCCTTTTTTCAAACATTCACCATTTTCCTCAATATTATAAAGTTTCAAAAAAATTTTTATTGTCTGTTCAAATTCTTCCTTCTTTAGAGTTTTTGATATTTGATCTAGACTCATTTGAAAGATATTTAATGAATCAATAAATTTTAAACAACCATATTCAATACACTTGTATTTTTCCGAGGTTTGACCAATAACTTTAAAACTATTTTTCGCATTAGTTGCTAATGGTTTTATAAATAAATGTACATCATATCCAAATAAATTATGAAATATCGTCGGGATTGATTTAGGTTTCTTACAATTAATATTACATGATTGATGAACCTCAGTGTAATCAGTAAAAAGTTTTTTACACATCCAACATTCGCTTGTTTCTTGAAATTTTAATTCTTGTTCTTCTGAAATATTCAAAGGAAAATTCATACTAGCACATAATTTACATAATTCATTTTCAAGTTTATTAACATCTTGAAATAAATTTTCTTAAAGTATCTTTAGATCAAGTGCCTCTATAAAACAATGCTTTAAATTCTAATAATTTGGGATAATTACTTTTTATATATAAACAATATGTTGAGGCAACTTGTTGGATTAATGAAAAGGATTTTTGTATTGCTATAAAAAAACTTGTAATTTTATCTTTTGCAGTAGTTTTTATATTTGGGACATAATTATATTTTACATATAGATCTTGTAAGTCATCTTCAATAAAATATTTTGTTTTATGTTGACAGCTTCAAAATCTCCTTAAATAACAGCAAAAGATTTTTTTTGAATAATTTTTTAAAAACATTTTAGCATCTTTTCCTTTTGGTGTTTTGATTAGTGCTGCTTCATTCTTGATACATAATCTATAATGTTTTTCTTTCATGTTTTCTGTTGTTGTGTAATATAAACATCTTGGTCAAGTATATATAATTAGTATTATAAGATGATTGAGGTCTTGTAAAACTTTGAAATTTTTTTATCACACCATAATGAATATTAGTTTCATTTTCAATTATTAATAAATTTATAGGTTTCATATCTATAATATGATCAGAAATATAAATGGGAATTATTTTTTGAATTTTGAATCAATCAATACATAAATATTAATATTTAAATTATTTAATTTTTCAAATTTATCAACATCTTGTATTTTTATTGAATGTTCAAATCCTGGCTAAAATTCTAATTCATCTTGATATCTAATATATTTATACACTTGTTCAACATGTTCAGATTGTGGATGTAAAGCTGCTAAAATACTCCACATAAACATTTGTTGTTATCATTTTTAACATTGATGATAGAATTTGAAATAAATCTAGTTGGAATATATGATCGAGGAAACGAGGCTTCTCTTTTCCAATATTTAATTTCTATACTTTGGAAAGAGTGTAAAATTAAATTTTAATTTCCCAACTCTTGTTCTAAAATATCTAAGCTTTCCTGTAATCGTTTCTTTGTTGTTTTGAATGTTTTGATATTATATAAAAATTGAGGTTTTGTATTAATTTGAGATTGTAGAAAACTAGGAGCTTCTTTAGAAATTTCTCCCCTCCAATATTTTAATTTAATTTCAATTATATATCTTAATATATTAGATCTTCGAACATGTATTGTATCTATAATATTCTTCATTGATTCTTTGATTTCATTTTTAAACATGTTGATGTATTTATGAATTGTAATTGGTGATAACATCATTTCACCAATTGAATCTTGTGTAATTGAATTATCATAATCAAATTCATCATTCTCATCTTCTATAATAGTATTTTTATATGTTCCTATATGTAATTCATATCCTAGTTTAGTTTTGAATGTTTTCTGACAATTCTCGCATTTCCTAATCTCATAATCTCTTTTTCTTTTTACTCCTATACATTTATTATAATAAAGATCAAAATATTTAGTTAATTATCTAATACGACATTAATCACATAATATAGAATTTGTATCATCTAATTCTGCTGTTTTTTAAAGATGAGCTCTTAATTTTAAATGAGATCTTAAAGCAGAAGGTCAGATATTATGTAATATTACGTAAGCCAAGGGGGGTTTGTATCTGATGGGCTCACATCCTACTACTTTGCTGATAATCCGGGACTGTCCCGCAAATTCCGCGCAGGTGGCCAGCCTACATATATATCATTAAAATTATTGAAATTATCTTACATAACCGTCAATGACGGATTTAGTTTACTAGTATCAAGTAAAAATGAGTTCGTTTTGAAGTCTCAAGATAAAATGACATTAGAGTTATTTTGTCAAATTATATCTTTTACTTACTCTTATAATTTTTATTTGGTTTAAGCAAAAACAATGATTTTTGTCTTTTCGTTTAGTTTGACTTTTTACTAAGAAAATCATTAAATTTTAATAAACATTATAATTCAAAGAACGGTTTGTAAAATAATAGTTCTTTCATTGAAATCCGAAAAGAATTTCACATAATCAAGAAAAATGTTCTTTTTTTTAACCAAACAAACCATTAAAAATTATTTTTAAAAATAAATTTAGTTAAAAAATTCGATTATTGCATTAATTTATTCACTTATATTTGACAACTTTTAGCGTCGAAATTGATTTGGCAGAGTATTTTACTTATTTCCAATTCCAAAACAATGAAAATCAAATTTATTGATAATATTAATTAAATTAGTTAGGCTAGAAAACTCATCAATTTTTAATTAATAAGTTGTACAGTTAATAAATAAAGTAAATAAATAAATAGTTTGTTAAATTCATTATTAATACATTGTTACATTGTTATTTTTTGGGATTAATAAAATTTAATAGTTAATTTGTCTTTTCATATGGACACAATCAATACCAAAAGCAATGTTGCTTATAATTTTAATGTATAAAATTGCAAATTTTGCATTTTTTAAGAATACATCTCTCTTTCTATCAATATCATATTGTAAATCTTTTAACCTATTAAATTCTGATATATGATTAACGATATCAAAATTGAGTTTGCTTTAATATTTTGTGATAAGTGATGGACACAATTATTTTTTAATTAATTAACTAGTTTGTATGTTTATGTTTAGATCTCCCAGAAAGCACTCGCTAATTTGAAAATATTATAAATACATTTATATTTTTAATTGCCGCCCGTTACCCGTTTCCGCATAAAATATATTAATTTTTTTCTCGTTATTTTATTAATTAATTCATTTCACCATATTTATTTCTTATTACTTTACATTATATATTATGTATATACAACAATAACATGAAAAAATTATTCTTGTTGCTCCGATATTATTATTTTATATTTTCAATATATCTTTTGAAGTTACCCCTTGACTAATTAAATTAAATAAATTGATTTATGTCGTTGTGTAAATTGTACACTGTAAAACAACTGTTGTGTGAAAATATTACATAATTAATGATGGATTTTTTATTGATTGTTGAGAATTACTTTGTAATAAAGTTAATTAATTAAATTATTTTGTTGTGAAGAATATATTTTGACGGGTGACAACTAGTAGTCTTGTGTCACGCTAGAATTCTCGTTGATAGAGTGAAAGAAGCGAGACGTGCTATCCGTAAACATCGGCTTAACCCTCATGACAACCATGGCAACACCCACACTACCTAACAGTTTTCAAACCAAGAAACAATTGGCTAATGCCCCCGAAAAAGTTCAAGAAGTTTTCAATAATCGCAAAACTAATTTATATTGTTAGAGGTGTCTTCTACACCTCCGAAAATACTTTCTCTCACCCCTGGTTAAGAATTACTGATCTATATCAATTTTCATAAAAAAGTTATTCTTGCTCTTTCTGGAACTAGTAATTTTTATTATTTACATGAATTATCAATTTTATGCAACTTGATTGTAATAAAATGGAAAATACTTCAAATAATATAAAGAATCAAACGAAAAAGAATTTCGAAAAAAATGTTTTGGGAACATTTGATTAAATCGTCTATCATTGTAAACTGTACAGAATTCGAGTATTAATAGCTTGTGTCGGTAATCAGAGTGTCTATTTTGGTCGTTGTGTATATTTTGCATATAGTTTCTAGCATTAAACCAGTGTTTCTTAAACCTATTGAAAGAATCGCGCCTTTTACCACAGCAATTTTATCCAGCGCCCCCACCTCCACCAGAAAAATGAAATTTAAAATTTACGCATTTCTCCATGTATGTTTTACAATGGATTTCCTACTACAAATAAAAAGAAATGAGAAATACAAATAAAGCACGTGATTATTTTTATAAAAATTATCTATTTATTATTTTATTGCATTTTATGTCATATTAACATTGCATAGAACATTATAATGTTATTTCAATGAAAAAGCAAATAATTCAATATGAAATGCGAAATGTGAAATATTTATATATAAATATAAAAACATTAATGAGATCCTTGAGCCTCTAGCGATAGCGCCAATTTCGTAATATTAGGTTCAAGTTTAGTTAAATGCAAACTTAAATCTTCTCTTTGGCTCATTTGTAATCGATTTTGTGATTTTCTTCAAATATTCATTACTGTGCTAAAACAATTTTCCACTAAATACGATGAAGGAAATGATCGGTTATTTTACTTCTTTCCACAGAAGAGAGTATCGATGGCAAATACGAACCCAAAAAGCATCAAAATTACATTGATTGAATTTTATTTTGACATCAGTCATTTTGTAGCTCAACAAACTGCTCTTTTAAATTTTGACTGACACTTTCTACGTCTGATAAAAATGGATTAATTACCCAAGCTAGTATTACAAGTTCCTTTAAGCCTTTGAATCGTATTGTCATGTCTTCGATAAGAGCGTCAATATGGCTACAGTAAGTTTCCAAATCCGAATCCTTGATCATATCTATCTTTATTTGTTATAAAGAAGGAAACTGATAGTATTTTTGCCGATAAAGATTATTTTTATAAAATTTGAGTTTATTGATAAAGCTCAGTATTATACATTTGGCTTTAATAAGGCTTATATTGTCTCCTTGAAGTTTCAGTAGGTTATAATTCATCAAAAAGTTTCCGAAAGTTAGGCCACGTCATTTCGTAATGATTTTAATTCAATGCATATATTTTCATTGTCCAAAAACTCCACAACTGTATCAAATAGTGCATAAAAATATTTTTAAACATTTTTTTTTGGATAGCCATCTTACTTCAGTTTGTAAGACAGATCTTATAAATTCTTCATCCTTTTTCTATACACAGTTGACGGAATAACCTATCATTCAAGGGATGTCACTTTATTTTATTGATAACATTTATAACAATAATAATCGATTTGTGAAGTCTTCCAATAAGATGTTTTGTGACTAAGTTTTGAAGCTGAAGGATGCAGTGAATTGTTAGAACATTTGGTGCTACATTTTCAATCTTGATATAAAACCACGATATCGATCAATCATATGCTCCATCAGTAGCACAAGAATCGCATTAGTGAAGGGAATATTGTTTTTGACGAAAAGATTTTCCATATCATCAATTCTTTTTGAAATTGTATCATTCGCTCACAATATGTTGCTGGTTCTGCCTGATCATATTATTAATGAATACCCGTATAGCTGGTAATATCAATTTTTCTTCGTAGATATATGGTGCACCGCATTTTGCAATACTTTGAGCTATTTCATAAGATACCATTAGTCATTTTTCCGAAAAAAAAATCGCTAAAAGTATTACTACTTTCAAATGTTTTCTTAAGTTCTTGAAAGTATAATATGTCTTTATTATTTTTGTGGGAATGTTTCTTTAAAAACTGTACATTTAACCACGATGGTTTCATGGCCTAGTTAGAAAATATGTGTTGACAGAGTAGAAACATTGTCAATTGTTGATTTGTAGAAGACGGAACAACAACAAATTTCAAATCGTCAATAGAATATTGTCGACACTTTTTCTGTCTGGCTGACATCTTGAAATAAGCGCTAATTTATGAAGAAATATATTTAATACAGAAGAACTCAAATACACTAACGCTGAGAAATGAATGTAACCGCCCAACAGACTGACAAAAGATGACTAATTCGCAGTACGCAATAAAGTCGCTTTGCTCATGCACACAACTACACAACGCAGTGATAACATATGCTCATGTGCGTTGTGCATAAGTGTTGTTTCTTTCATATGATGTGGCGTTGTCAAGCGCCAAACTGTCACACAACGCCCACTTGGAAACCAGTAGCCCTCCCTAAAACACCCACAACGGGGGCTGGTGCCCGGTTGAGAATCACCTCATGAAACGATCATTAGTATACATTAGTGGTGTTTATATTTTTAATATGGAATTGTTAACTATCCTACTATTAATATTAATAACCCAACATTCAAGAGAAAAGTTCATAAATTAAAATGAATAATTACAGTTTTTTAACTTAAATAAATTAAAACGAAATAAACACAAAAACAGAAAGGCTTCTAAATTGTATTTATTTTAAAGTGCTAATTAGCCAATAAAATTCGAGGATTTCATCGATAAGTGATGTGAAATGATCGATCCAATGAGCCAATCAGAATAAACCTTAAAATAATACATTTTAAATTCAAAATTTAATTCATTTACATAATGAAATGAAATCAGAGAATTTTACGAAATATATTGCCAAGTTTTCGGATTGTTTTCATCAAATACAAGTGGAAAATATCTTTATTTCAACTGTTGTTGGTATATGCTTGTTCAGCGTGATTTTTCTGACTATCTCTGGTAACATAATGGTCTTGATAGCATCTAAGAAAAACAAAAATCTAGTCCCATCAACTGTTTATTTAATAGCAAATTTAGCAGTTGCAGATTTGTTGCTGGGGATTTGTGTTTTACCGTTTTCAGCAGCAAAGACACTCTTTAAACTCTGGATATTTGGATCAGCGCTGTGTAACTTTTGGACAGCCATGGATGTATTTTGCTGTACTGCAAGCATCAGTAGTCTTTGTATTATTAGCATTGATAGATATATTGGTATTACTCGGCCACTAAAACGAAATATTATTATCACTAAAAGACGAATAATTTATGCAATAATTTTAATCTGGTTCATCTCATTTGTTGTTAGCTTAGCTCCTTTCACAATGACTGATTTTAGAAATTTGACAAATTTATCCGTTATAGAAAACTTAGCTAATTGTAACTGTGAAGTCAACAGTGCATGGGGTTATGTAATTTTTTCAACGCTTGTCTCGTTCTATGTTCCATGTATCATAATTATTATATTGTATCACTCCATTTATCTGGCCGCTTCAAAACAATCAAGACAATTAAAACAAGGCTTTATTTTATCAAATCAAGGATCAGAAGTTGTAAAAATGAATGTTCATTATAAGTCGTTTATTGACAGAAATAAGGTAATCACTCAGAGCAACCATAGCTCAAGTAGTAATAGTGAGTTCTTTGATTGTTTGAATGTAATTTAATAAATTAATATTTGAATAACTATAAATTTCTAAAATACCAAAGAAAGTATAAAATTTCATTCATTCAGATCAAGCGTATTTTTGAAATTTTCTCACATTTTGAAAGTTCTCTTGAATAAATAACTTCTAAGCAAATACTCACTTCTTGAAAACTTGATTCAACTGAAAACTTTAAACTTTGCAAACAACAAATATTTGACTATTTTTGGCATATTTAAAGTCTATAAAGGAAGTACTCGTTACTAAAGTAGCTTATATTGTTATATTTAAATAAAATAAAAATTTATCAAAAGGTATTTTATTAATGACCTAATTAATTTTGATCTCTTTAACTTATAATAGATCAGAATGGTCCGCTGGATTTGTTCAAGAGGTTAACAAACCAGAAAAACCTCAAAAATATTGTTTTATCAATTTAAACAATTAAATAGAAGAGCAAAGCAATCATTTATATACTTTAAAAATAATTGAAAACATTTAATCGCATAAATAATCTTTTTCCTCAAATATTTCTCCATGTGAATTATAACGGCATAAAAAGAGAGAAATTTTTCAAACTGCAATCCGTGTTAAATGATTAAATTTTCATGAAAAATTATCAAAATTAATATGAGCCTCGTATAAATTTAAATAAAAATGTATGTGACTTTATTGTAAGCCTTGATAACTTTTTTTGAAGGTTTTATTATTTTATATTTATATATACATATATATGTAGTGGATAGATGTGGGCCCGCTAACTCAGGCACACGCTGCAAAAATATCTAGGTCGAATCCAAATTATATATATATATATATATATATTCATCAATAAATGATATTAACTCAAAAACAGGTATTATTATTTTCCTGATATGTATAAATCTACTGGCTTGAATACATTCCGATTGATTTAGATAAATTTAGATAAGTTTTTTAAATATTCTGAAAAATATTCGAAAATTTGTGATATTTTGATTTGGGAAATATTTTTAGGTATTTTAATTTGGGAAATTATTTTTCCCATGGGAATGTTGAAACATAATATCCTATTGTCTATGTAAAGCTTATTTTCTTATAAAACTTTCTTAAAAAATCCTCAAAAAATAATTGAAACTCTAAAATATCCTATAAATATATTATTTTCCTCAATGTATAAATTATATTTTCTTGTAAAAATTTGGATTGACCTACAAATATTTTTTTATGTTTAAAAATATTTGAAAAAAGTTTTGAAAATTTTTATTGACCTACTTAATTTTGATATATATTAAAGAAAAACACCAATGCAAAATATATATTCAGCTACAATAAATTTCGACAGAATTTCTTACTTCGTCAGGTAGTCTTGAACTTTAAACTATTTAGAATAAACCATCTTATTTAAAAGTCGAAATTTGTTAATTTACTATTTTTTAAATAATTAGAAATATTTTAATAAAACTGCGCAGACCAAAATAATTTTCCAAAGGTTTTCAAAACTTAGAAAATTTATGTGCAAAAATTTAAATAAATACAAAAATACAAAATAAATACAATTTGAAAATTTGGGATATTTTTAAGTTTGGAAATTTTAATCATGGGAAAGTTGAAACATAATAATATCAATTTGTCTATGTAAAGTTTTTTTGGTTATAAAAGTTTCTAAAAATGATCTATGATAACATCCCATAACATAACATCCCTATGATAACATCCTTTAATATAAATTAAGAATATATTGTGGGGGTGTCAGTATTATTTTCATTGTATATAAAAAATAATCTGAGTGTAATTGATGCCCTACATAAATTTTTCTATGTTATAAATTACTTGGAAAAAATTTGACGACCTACTTAAATTTTATAAAAATTTGTCTATGTTTTTAAAAACAGAAAAGTTTTGAAATTTTGGATCAACCTATATAAATATTTTTAAAATTGGAAAAATATTTTAGGGATATTTTGGATTGGCATATTTTTCCCATGGAAAAGTTGAAAAAATTGTATTTCCTAGTAAAAAGATTTATTGACATACATAATTTTTTATAAATTTGGATATGTTTTCAAAACCATAGCTGAATTTTGAAAATTTGTCTATGGTTTCAATTACTTTCAAAAATTTCAGTTGACCTATTTAATTTGGATTGGCTCCATAGGGAAACGTACATGTGCTAAAAATGTTATATATATATATATATATATATATATATATATATATATATATATATATATTCGAGACCTATATAAAATTTGTGTTTGACCTAGAAATTTTCCCTGGGGTCTGAGTTACTGAGGTCACATTCATCTACCGTATATATTGAAAGCTTATGTGAAAAAAAAAGATTCAATCAGAGAATAAGCAAAGAGAAAAATACTTCAGGACCTTTTTTAGGTGGAAATATTTCACATTCATTTTATGAATAAACACTGCATAATTGAATTACATAGTTATTTATTTAACTTATATTTCTAATAAAAATAAGAATAAAAAAATTAATATTTTCTACAAAAATTTGACTATCAATTTGACTTATAAATCTGATTCATAGTCAAATTTTGTTGAAAATATTATGTCACTTATAAAGAAATCAGAGGTGAAACACAAATAAAGTCCTTATAATAAAAAAATTAATCAGAATATATCATATAATCAACCGCTCTTTGAATTAGTTGGATTTCAGTTAACGTGGTAAGATTAGTTGTTCGACGCAACGAAAAGTTATTTCTGTTCATAAAGCCGTCAATCCAAAGATATGATGCCGATAATTCAACATTACCTTCATTAGCTAACTCTTCTTTAACCCTATCAGCTATGAACGATCTAGTTACTTTTATGTTTTGAATCCTCAAATTAATAACTTCATCCGCAATAAGCTTCTTTAGTGCATCAATCCTTATTTTCTTTCCAGTTCCAATATACCTCTTGAAAGCAACACAAGTCGAGAGAATTTTTGAATTATTTTTCTCCCACTGATAAAAATTGATGGGTTATAAATAAAGTTAACACGGGATGAAAAGTATTGCGCTGCGTTTTAGGGGGTGTTCCATTGATCTATATATCCTAAGAGTTATTTTTTAAATGCAATCGTATAAGTTCTTTTGGACATATTTATGGAGTATAAATTTATAAATTAAAAAAACCATTAAAAATACTTATAAAATACTTATAAATTTTATTGATATATTGATTTATATTGCATAAACACACTTTTCCGAGTGAAACAAAATTTAATGATACTATTAGGATAGTGATCGTATTAAAATAGTACCACTAAAAATTATCGAAAAAACGATACTTTTAGGAGTTATCCTTTAGTAATAATAAAAGTAATAACTATTAATAATTATTATTATTTTAATAAACATATACATTATTGTAGAGGTTGTCAATCAATGCCAATTATTTCTGTCTTTAATTTAAACAAAAATTTCGATTAGTAGTTATTTATAATTTGAAATCACAAAATAATTGAAACTGTCAAAATAATGAAAAAATAAATAAATAAACTATAAGCTGTAAAAAGATTAACTGAATTCACAAAATATATTTGAAAATTTTAAAGATTGTTTGCCCATAGAATATGTCTATTTAGAATTTATATATATAAATATGTAAAATTCAGAAAAATGTCATTTATCATGATTTTACTATTGGTGGTTGTCAAGATTTATTGCTCATGTTATTGAGATTGGTATAATCAGGGTCAAAAATATTTTAGTCAAAATCATTAATAGTAGGATGTAAGCCCGTCAAATACAACCCACATAAACTTATGTAATATTCTGTAACATTATGCAATATCTGACTTCCGTTCACTTAGTTTCTACCCGGAGATTGACCTTTGCCCACTGTTACTAGTTGATCATACTATTTTGTCACGCGGTCACTGGTCAGTTACTATCCAGAGACACACACTTATGATGTCATTTGAACCGACACACCTGCTTGTATAATATTCGTCTAGAACCTCCCTCACACACATTCTGGAACCTTCACACAACTACCAACTTCCACTAACATACACAAAAAAATTTCCTAAAATACATATCCTTGAACTTATCGCACACACACACCGATCCACATCAATCCAGACCGGTTCGCACCGATTCACGCCAATTCACACCGATCCACACCGATTTTGTGTTATTTATAAAGTTTTATGGAAAATAATTCACCCACGGTAGAATTATTTACTTACATGTAAATACTTGACCAATTTCTATAAATTTTATAGCAAATATACTGATTCTATTTCAATATTTTGAAAATAATTCATTCAAGTAGAAACCCATAGTTATATAAATTGATAGCGATATCCTTAACTAAATTCGTTTTAACGAAATTTTAGATTTAGTGATTTTATGAAAATAAGTCATTACGTGATATTTTCATCACTGGATTTACAAATATTTATGAAAGTCACTGGACTTGAATCCCTAACTATATAAAATTATGAAGCATAATTGATCCATGAGTCTTATATTAAAATAAATTTAAATCAATATTTTATAATGATTATTATTTTAAAAGTTCATGCATTCGGGATTAACTAATGGTAACGACATTCATATGGTTACAGTAATAATAATGCTATTGATAATAATAATTGATAATAACCTTTTGTGTAACATCATAAGTGTGTGCGGATGAATATTGCGTAATCCGGTGTGTTGGTTCACATGGCATAATAAGTATGTGTTTCCGGGTACTAACTGACCAGTGTCTGCGTGACATAATCGTGCGGTCACATAGTAACAGTGACGAAGGTCAATCTCCGGGTAAAAACTAATATAACGTCATCCTATGGGGGTTGTATCTGACGGGTTCACATTGTACTACTATAATTATTGTTATTATTATTATTATTATTATTATTATTATTATTATTATTATTATTATTATTAGTAGTAGTAGTAGTAGTAGTAGTACAAAACGGTGATTCCTTGGTTGCGAAATAAATTAATGTATCAGATAAGTGAATAACAAAATAATCCCTTGCTGCGAAGTAATAATTATATTCTCTCTAGTAATGGATGTATCTCTCGGGCGTTAGTTTCAGAATAATATCTATCTAATATTGGATGTTAAGTGTCAATGAAAACAACTGTATTGTTGGCGGGTGTCTATTAATGAAAAGGATAAAGAGGAAATTTATGATTTCTGAGAGAAGGAGTCCTAAACCTGGAGCTCAAATTATGGATTCATTTTTATTTTTCAGATTAAATGAGTTCCTTGAAGAATTTTAAAAGGTAGTTGAGAAATATGCAGGCTTGATGAGAAGAATACAGAGTCAAGGTGGGAAATCGTTGAACAAATATATATCTGTCTTTTAAGTTGCCACATAACAAAAACTGTGCATTAAGAGCTAGATAAATTGAATTATGTTTAAACGTCATTAAATAAGGAGAAGATTTAAGCTCGAAAACATCTTGGTCATAAAATGAATGAAGGACAATGAATAAGGTAAAGTTGGGAATGATCGTAGAATTTTGTATTAATAAAATTATTAATAATTAAAATCTCCTATGTTATAAATTTATTAAAAAGACTGTTTTTGATAACAAAACAATTAATATCACTACCGAATGAAATAATTTAATAAATATATATTTTATTGAAATGTCGAGACATTTCTCAAATGCAGCTATCAACCTTAATAGAGAATTAAGCAGAATTATATTTTAATATCAGTAGCTAATGATGAAAAATAAAATTTGAAAATAATTATATGTTCAATTTTATTTAGTATTTATTTGAAATGTTAATCTCATTAGGATGCAGAGTTATACAAGTTTGTCAGTTACAGAAACGTGAAAAATTATATTTTGTATAAAAAAATGGGGAGACGATATTTCCTCATTTACAAGATGACTAAGAGTAGAATCATTAGAATTTAAATTTTTTCCCGTCATTTGTTTTCTAAAAATATCTATAATTGAGTTATTATAAGAGTGTTTCTCAGCTTTGTTGCATATTGAAAGTTTATATGCAATTGTTATTATGTTCTGTTTTGTGTTTTTTTTTCCATATTTTTCCACCACGTTTTCAATTTCTATAGCGTAAAATGTATTTCACTGAACTTAATTATAGAGACATAAAAGTGAGATGAATGTTTGTATATTATAACGGTGTTGATTTTATCTTAGATTATAGAAAGTGCATCTCAATGCAGTCTCGTAAATGTAATCCAAAGGAGGTGCCAAATGTATGCTGGTGTGTTCATGTTGCATCACTACTGTGTTGTTTAACAATAGAAAGGATTAAATAGAGAGAGATATTTCGGTGGATTCTATCGCAGATTGAAATGGTGATTAGTACACAAATTGAATATTCCAGTATACCAAACTGCAAAGCTTTTTCATCAAGATCTTGGCTTAACTATAGGAGTGGAGTTCAGTGCTCGATTGATAACTACTAATGGATTTTTCAGATCTATAACCATATCATAGTATCTCAGAGCTGCAGGTGCTTTTCTAGTTTCGTTTAGAAGAAGTTCTGAGAAAGCCATTATAAAAAATATTAGCATTACTGACGAAATATTACAACAACCTGTTGGATGCGTTATACTAGACCACGGATAAGTTCAATATCAAGAAGTACAGCAGCTTATATTAAGAAATAAAACAAATTGTGTCCGATCATGATATTCACAGGGGTAAAACGTCAGAAGCATTTATACGTTAAGATTACTCGAAAACTGTCTCCAATGCGCTGATATGCTTGATGAATATTATTATTATCATTTTTATTATTATCAAATGGAATGTAACTCATCAGCCAAGAAAATTATCTGAATAATTAGTAATGGCAAAAATTAATTAAATGTTTCCAGGAAGAAAAACAGATATACAATTATAGCAAAGTAATCAAAATATCTAACAAAAATATTATAAAATAAATGCAGCTTTATTTACTTTATTATTCAAGATATTTGGTGATTTTTACACTGAAATAGAATCTTCCAATTTTTACCTATCTTGAAAGAGTTATTTATTTATTTTTTCCAAAAATAAAATATAAACAAATAAATAATTAAAGACACCAGAAAACCAAATTAAACAAAATATATTTTGATGAAATTATGCTCATCATCAGTATGTCATTATAATCTTTGTCAAATGTCTGGAAACAGTAATGATGTAATAGTTATAGTTTTATGATTTAATTAAAATATCTCCATAATATAGTTGCTAGCGAAAATTTGGAAAAAATGGAAAATTTAGAAAAGAATTATTCAATTGAAATACCTTAACAATTATAACAAACTTTGTCGGATTACAGTATTAATAAATTTATTAAAAAAATTAAAATAAAAAATTCTTTGTCACTTTAAATTATTTGTTTCTTCAAATTTATGATTTTTTTATCATACAAAGTATGCCTAAAGTATTATAAAATCTTTTTTAATTTTTGTTAAATTTTAAAAGAAATAATGAATGTCTAGTGACAAAATTTTACAAATGAAAATAATGATATTAGTGGAATGAATTATTGGTAAAATTTTCAGTCGCTCGTTTCAATGATGTAAATAAATGGAATAAACTTATTAATATTATTAGTTCTCTTTAAATTGAAAATTTTTGATCAGTCTAACTGTCTCATAAAACTTCATACATATAATATTATCTATATTCACTTAAACAATTTATTCCACAATTGTTTCTTCAAAATATTTCATATCATAAGAATTGATAATTAAGATGGATAATGTAATTTTCTCATAGATAATTCATTTCCTAGACTTTTGGAAATTCGGAAATTTGTAAATAATTATTATAATTACATAAAGCTATTATTAAAAAAATTATTAACGTTTATATTCATTTTTAGAATAAAATAATTATAGCAATTATACATCATAAGTGTCAATTTAAACAAAAAATATTTAATACAATTTAATAAATAGTTAGGTAATTAAATCTTTAGAGTAAAGGTTTTGTTATATAATTTTTAAAATATAGAAAATCTTATTATTAGTTATTTGTTGCAAAGGATGACACATTTTTCGCTATATATTCCTTAAAGTTGCATTTCTGCTAAATATTTGGTCCCTTCGATACGTAAATTCGTTTTTGTTTAGTACCGTAATAATTCCCCAGATTTTTCAACAACTCGTTATTTTTTACTGATTTTATGTAACTACACATATATTTTTAATTTTTAAATATAATTGATCTGTTATTTTAAATGTTAAAATTATAATTTTTTTTTATAAATTTATATTGAAGTTGACTTTCCAATGTGATTCTTTCAGAGTAAATATTAGTTGGTTTTTTATCAAAATATTTCTTTTCTTTAAGATTTCCAAATATAATGTCCTTTGGTGTAGATAAAACCTGGAAAATTAAATAGGAGAATGAAATAGAAGCATAGAAATATTTTACAATCGAAGAAAAATAAATACTTGCACACAACTACGGTTCACAAATTTTTATAATAAAAAAAGATAACAATTAAGTAGTCCCCAAGTTTTAAATGGAAATTATGAATATTTTTGAAGATATTTACATAGTTTTCGCATTATTTCCATTATATAAAACCATTAAAATAGTTTGTATTTTATTGGTAATTTTTATGAACTCACATTTGTATCATAAACACACACACGAATTGTGAAATCATAGTCAACTCTTAAAATTTTATACCTTTAAACTTATAACTTTAAAAAATAGCTTACTTTGCAGCAATTTCAGAAATGGCTGAGATCTATTGATTTTTCACAAAAAATAAATTCCAAAAAATTGATTTATGTATCAACTTGCATTATAGCGGAATTTATCTCAGCTTGGTTTGGTGTATATAAACTAAACTTACATTCACACAACCCAGTTGTCTGGATACAGTATTTTAAAGGAGACTCGACTTGGTTCATCCGATTTCTTTTACATATAATTAACGGTATTTATTGTAATTAACAAATACTACCTTATTTCACTGACATGTGCCTGAACTAACAGTTCAATAACAGTTTCATAAAATTGCTTTTAAAGAAGTTTTTTAATTGAAAATTTCATTGTAAAAATCGACAGATTTCGAAAATACAATTGTTATTGAGTACGATATTGTATTTGAAGAATTTGAAACAGATCTTTATGAACATAAATTTCAAAGACGATCACAAAAATTCTATTTTATATGGTTATAAAAATGTCCATTTATCATTATTTTGTGACAGTAAATTGAGATTTATTATTTAAACTTCAATGAAAAGACTTTATAAAATATTAGTTTCATGAAGTTTAAAAAGTAACAATCTAAGCGATCCATTATTCGGGCATTCCGGTTTAAAATACGCTATTACATGTAAATAGAAAGTGGCATCGTAGAGATTATGCAATAGTGTAAATACTGAATTTAATAAAATATGATTTTTGCAATTATATTTTTCCGATGCTTTACATAGTTTGGGGGCTCTATTTTTACTTAATTATTTCATTTTGAATTAAAAATTAAATCTTTTTAAGTCTTATTTATTGTCTCGCTTTCATCATTCATATTATTTAATAATTTCCAATATCTCGATATCTATTTTAACAGCGTTCCGTAACTTTTGGAGTCCACCGACCCAAAATTAATAACAAAATTATAAGGGGACCCATACATGCACAGGCCAATAATTTTATTTAACTGATGCTGAGGATTCTCGTTCACAAAGTTGTCTTTTTTTATGAAATCCTCAACGTTTCGTCAATGCTTTGAAGCCAGTTTCTGTGCCTTTTCCATTGTTCTTTTTACTAAATATCAATATTTCTTTTATGAAACCTTTAAAATTACATTGGCACATAAATAGGTTGGTAACTGGACCTTGCATTGAGAATGTTTATTCGTTTACTAAAGAAAATATGTCCGTAAGATTAACAAATTTGAAATATTCTGCTAGTGGTGAATATTTATTGTTTAACCTTTGAGCGGGTGCTCATTTTATTTTAACACAAGCGAGCGCGCGCCGTAAACTTTGGGTCATATAATTTCCAACAAATATTCACTATTTTATGATAATATATAGTTTGCTAATTATAAATAATTTTAAAAAATAAATTTGATCTTAAAAAATATTTTATTTGCAAAACAATTAATAAAAAACATAAATAAACAAAAAACACAAGAAAAAAGATCACAAGAAATTTCAACTTTTTAGTCAGAATTGAAATCACTATTTAAATTTGCATAATCAATACACACAATTTTTGTAAAAGAGTGAAGCTTACATGTAAATGTTCGACAATTGTTGCATTTCATTGATGCTGAGGTTTTTTTCTGTCCCGTTCGCACGAATGACATGTACCGCGTTTTTGAGCTTGTTGTTCTTCTTGAACTCCTCTCTCTTTAGGCATTCGCTTATGACTCAGTGCAGACTAAATATTGTAGTAAATTTCCAATAAATCTCACCAACATAACCTATAATAATAACTCCTATAATAATAGATGGGGGTTATTTTTAGAATTACGCGTATACAGTCATTTCATTAGAAAATTAATAAGTTAAAGGTTAAAGAATTTTCTATTTTAATTTGCGCATCAAAAAACATTTTTAAAATTCTTCCTCTCGAAAGCCACCGTACATGTGAATAAAGTAGCAAACCTTTGTGGTCATTGCCCATCTCTTCAACCAATGATGCAAAATTCGAGTCTGAACTACACTATTAGGAATATGATTAACTATATTTATGCATTATTGCATCACAGTATAGAAATCTTGATTTACATTTTTGGATACCAAATATTCACGTTGAAGAATGCAATGGGTTTTAATGATATTTTTATGTGAAATCTGTCCTATTTGTTCCATTACTCTTCTATGTGTCCCACCATCGCAGCAGCACCGTCAGTACATATACTTATGCATTTATTCAAAAGGATGTATTTGGACTCATTATTAAATAATTTTAAAAAAATGCAACTCATTTGAGTAATTATGATTCTTAATCTACAAAATCATTTTTACTGAAAATGGATAATTTCACATCTACACTTTGTACATATTTATATATGAACAACAAGCACTGATTCAATGAATTAAAATAAAATAATGACAGAATTTTATAATAAATAAATGAAAACGTTGACGGAATGGGTAACGCAAACCAAATCACAGTGGTGAAAATAGCGAAGATGTAACTATATAAATGAATTCGTCTTACAGGAAAATGTACAAAATGATAAGCTTATAAAATGTTTCAATAAAAGTCGTTGATGAAATAAATAAAAAGTTTCAGTGCAATTAAACAACGCTTAAATAAGATTCGGCATATGATGTTACAGTCACCCAGTCTCTCGTAAAAGAAAATAAATGAGTTATACACTAAAAAAATTTTTTTTTGCTTGAAATTAGAATAAATGAGAATAAAATTAAAACAAACTAAATAGAAATAGTAAATAATCAATAAAATTAATTTAACTAGAAAGCCAATAAAAATAATGTTTCTAAAATCTTTAGAAGAATACATCAATTATTGAATTTATTTATTCATTTAAATTGGACATCTTTAAGTGTTGAAATTGATTTGGCATAGCATGGCACTCTATTTTCAATCTTAATAACTAATGAAAGTTAAATTTATTAAATTTACCAATTGTTTTTTTTGAAATTTCAATAAAATTTTATAAAAATGGCTTAATTAATATAATTTTTTATTATATAAATATTTTAAGAAATTTATAAAATTATTTTAATATTTTAATTTAGGAAAATGTGCAATTTTTCGGCAGGAAAGAAAAGCTGCAAAAACTCTTGGAATTGTCGTGGGAGTTTTTATAATATGCTGGTTACCCTTTTTCATCTTATTACCATTAAGTAATAATTTCTTATGTATATATATATATATATATATATAACAATAATAATAATAATAATAATAATAATAATAATAATAATAATAATAATAATAATAATAATAATAATAATAATAATAATAATAATAATAATAATAATAATAATAATAATAATAATAATAATAATAATAATAATAATAATAATAATAATTAATCAAAGAAAAAAGGCAAAGTTTTAATAATAGAAAAATGCCAACTATATATTTTATGTAACATTCACTATATATTTCGACATGTTTTCAGGCTAGAAATAACATTAACAAAGTTTAAATGAAAATAAGAAAATAAGAAAAATTTTAAACTTATGATAATTTATGTTTGAAAAATTAAAATAATTTTATATTTTGTGATACGATATTATTACGATAGTTATTGGTTAATTTGTTTAAATATTTTCTTATTTTTATTTAGATATTGTTTTTGTGATTTCTAGCCTGAAGAAGACCTGCAAACAGTCGAAATATATAGTTAATGTTATATAAAATTTATAGTTGGCATTTTTCTAATAATAATAATAATAATAATAATAATAATAATAATAATAATAATAATAATAATAATAATAATAATAATAATAATAATAATAATAATAATATTGGTAATAATAATAATATTATATTATTTTTACTATTATTAATGTTATTATTATTATTTTCTTTATAACATTTTATGATTATCTGTGAATCAATTATATAGATTAATAATGTATAATATTATTTATCAATGTAATACACTGTATAATACATACATTATTACAGATATAATCCCTATCAATATTCTAATTTCCAATAGAAATGTAAAAATAGTTACAAAAAAGTTCTAATACAATATTAAGTATAACATAAATTGGTTTCAGTAGTAACTATTCAATCATAAAAAGAGAGAGAGAGATGTTATAACTATATAAACTATTATGATAAATAGATAAGAAAAATATGTTTGGGTAAATATCAAATTTCAAAATTATCAAAATCAATAAAATTTATTAAATTAAAAGATAAAGCCAATAAAAAACTTTTCGTACTATATATTTTGACAGCATAACTGTCATCTTCAGGTACACAAAACCAACTAAAAATATTATGAATTAACATTTAATTTAAACAAATTACTTTTTATTAATTTAATTTTGTAATAAATAAATATTTAAAAAATATATTCAAATAACTTTTAACTAATTTAAAATGTTATTTATATAAATATTATAAGTTTTATTTATATTATAATTTATTTAAGAAGATTTCGGATCGTGCGAAAATTTTCAAAAAAAGACAATTGCAACAATAATTAATGAAAAATGGATTTTGAAATTTGGAGCTCCAAAGAGTATTCATTGTGACAGAGGAAAAGCATTTGACTCAGCTTTAATAAAAGCATTTTCAGATAAACATGATATTAATCTAATATATTCAAGTCCGTATCATCATTCTTCTAGTGGTGAAATTGAACGCCAATTTAGAACTATTAGAAATGCTATCCAGATCTCCTTAAAAGAAAGAATGGACAAAGACTGGGTCGAAATACTTCCTGAAGTTGAATTTATATTGAATGCGACAATTCAGAAAACTACTCAGTTGAGTCCTGCAAAAAAATATTTTTGGGAAAAAGATTGCAAGAGAGCCGTATGAATATGATGAAACGTGCGACCTACAATTTTTTATGGAAATTCGTAAATCTGAAAGATTAAAATTAAAAAAGAGGATATAAGGGAGAAAAGAAACTGAACTATTTTCTGAAGAAAAACGACCAAACCGAATCTTCAACGTTGGAGATGTTGTGTTGGTAAAAATAAAATGTTGTTAATAAAAATAAAGATAGATTTAAGGGTCCATGTAAAATAGTAAAGAAACTGCATGACAGGAGTTTCATGATTGAATTTCAGAATCATAAATCGAAAATTAGAAATGTTTAATGGATCAAACATTTTAAAATGAGGGGAGATGAGGGATAACAGTAAACAATAGTTATTTTAAATAATATAATATCTATATATGTGTATGTTGAATTTGTATGACTGAAGATTATGTAATATATGTCTGAATGTCAAAGGTGTGATTTATGTGATTTATGAATGCATGTGTGCATCTTGCTCAAGATAATTACTATATCATAATTTCCTCCTGAGAGTTTCTCCCTTGTTTTAGATAATAAATATTATGTCTCCAAAGTCTTCTAACATTATTTATACAATTTGTTTAAATAATAATAAACTTAAAAATTATTAATATTATTAAAAATATTTATATTAATAATATTATTATATTATAATTAAAATTTCATTTAATGTTTAGTAATATTACGGATATTGAAAACCTAAATATTATACAAACCATTTATGTGAATATTTTTTATTTGCAGTTTTCCCTAACTTTTAAAAGCAGATTTTTAAATTTATGATATTATATGTTTTATGAATCTATGGGTAGAAAAATTAAAAACTTTTAAAGGTGATCTCTGGCATTATTAGTTTTGATTTGAATAAATTTTGAATTTTGAATGAATGCAACATCTAACAATTAGACTTTTACTTAGCAGATAACATTCGATCTCTAGGTCAACACAACTATTTTCAGCGACTACTAAGCATAAATAATTGCATGATTTGTAAATGTTAAACTTATAAAAGTTAATATTTATAAAATAAATTTGTCATGTTAAAAACCTTTGTGTATTATAACAAACTTATTATTATTTTAACATAATTCATAATAACAATTGTGTTTCGGTTTAATCAGAATTTGCCTGATTAATTAAAAAAAACATAAAGTGTTAGAATAATTGCTAATCATTTTATAAAATTTTTTTTATTCTTTATATATATATATATATATTCCTTATAAGAAATTCTTTGAAAATTATTCATAATATCTGATTACCTAAATGAAATTGAAAATTTTGAGAATGAATTAGCAGACAATTTTTAAAATATGAGAAATAATGAATTAAATTTTACTTTTAAATATTTGAATTTTATAGTTTGGACGTTCAATAATTTGAATAATTCACAAATCGAAAATTTAATTTTAAACACTCAAATCGAAGAATAAAGAATAAAAACCATTATAGAATGTTTTAATCAATAATAACAATAAATTTTTAAAACAATTAAGACTTTTCATTTTTTTACATAACATACATGTGATTATCACATTATAAAAGTTTTTCTATAAATTTAGATTTACGAGTCAACATGTAAAACATACCAACATCAATAAAATTACTTAAAAAATTTTTTTCACATTTCTAATACATCACTGGATCCATTAATAATCTTTCTTTGAAATTCAAAAATGGCTAAATTTAAACATATGAGATTTTTTTTTACTGAAAAACAAATGTTTTTTACAGAAATCAATACCATGAAATTCATTGAAATCGAAAAAATAATTAAACTAAAATGTTTTCACTGACAATTTCATAATAATAATTTAACTAAATGAATTATATAAATAAAACCAAAATTAAAACAAGAAATAAAAAAAGATTTATTAATATTTTTATTATAAATTAGAGTTGGTTATAAATTTCATTCACTTTCATGAAGCTGATATTTGTTGAGATTCTTTCATTTTTCATCTTCTAATTAATTTTACTAAACTCAGTTAAAATAAATTAAATAACATAAATTCAGTTGAAAGTTAGGACTCTATTAAAATCTTTTGAAGGGGATATCCCGTACAGTAAAATTGTAAATGTATTTTTATCCTCGAGTCTTAACATCAGTGTGTCGCAAACTGTGTGCCGTGAGAGACTCTAAAGTGTGCCGTGAAAAGATTTTATGCTGACACTACATATTTTATTGATTATCTCGAGAAGTAACTTTTTAAATGAAAGGGCCTTAAAATTGAATGTATCGGTTGATTCAAATTCTTTCAAAGCTGAAACTCATGCAAGGCATGATATAAGGATCATTTTATAGATGATTTCTAACATTTTTTAAAGTTAGTATTATGGTTTCATTAATTTAATGTGCAGTTTCTCGTTTATATATTCAACATTCACATTTCATAATTTTATTTAATACATTATGGTGTTTTTTCGACTTTATATTTAAAAAAGCAAAATTTTTGACTTCTAATTTTACCCAATAATAATCTTAGCTTTTATATTTTAAATTTAATATTTTTTCATTTATATATAAATATTCCTTATATTTATTGCTTAGAAAATCATTTATAATCATTTTAACGAGGCCTAATATAAGTGTTTAACAGACATTTTTCAAAACATTTAATATTAATTCAATATAGTTTTATGCCTAAATATGGACAAATATTTTATGAAAGCATACGATTGGGGCAAAAAGTATGAAGAAAAAACAGAAAGTAAGAAACACAAGCTAACTAAACCAGCAAAGCGCAAATATAATGACCAGTACATTGAGTTTGCTTTTGTTCCATCTGTAAGTGACAGCTCTCTACCAGTGTGCTTGCTATGTTCTCAGACTCTTTCGAATGAAGCAATGGTTCCTAGTAAGCTGAAGCGTCATTTAAAAATCAATCATCCTGAGTACGTTCTAAAACCTAGAGCTTATTTCGAGGAACTCTTTTCAAAATCTCAAAACAAAACCAAAAAACTGAAGAATTATTGTAAAATATCTATAAATGCTCAAATTGCAAGCTTCAAATTGCTCAACTACCAGCAAGAAAGAAGAAACCTCATTTTGCTTTCGTTGTAGATTGCTGTTTCGTCAATGGTTAATGGAAAAGCCGTCGATCTTGTGAAGCAGATTCCACTTTCATCGGGCACAATAGCTCGTAGAATACAAGAAATGTCAGATAATATTGAATAATAATATTGAATAATAAAGAACCAATGTTGAAATTATGGGCGCTTCAAATCGACGAGTCAACAGACATCAGCAATAAAGCTTAGCTAATAGCATATATTCAATTAGTCATGAATGAAACGATACAAAATCAATTTTTCTTTTTCTCGGAGTTAAAGGAAACCACTACTGGTCAAGATATTTTCGAGCTTGTCAATCAAAATATTGAATCGGTGGGAATCAAATGGGAAAATTTCGTCAGTATTTGTACTGACGGCGCTAAAGCGATGCAGGGTCGAAAAAAATGATTTGTGGCTCACATGTTAAAAATAAATCCGATTGTTAAAATTGTACGCTACATGATTCATCGCAAAGTGTTGGTGTCAAAAGCTCTTCCTGAAAAACTAAGTCAAGCAATGAGCGAAGTTATCAAAGTTGTAAATTATGTGAAATCAAACCTACTCAAAACAAGAATTTTTGCATCTTTATGTGATGCAATGGACTCTGATTACAAAGGCCTGCTTTATCACACTGAGGTAAGATGGCTCTCAAAAGGAAAAGTTTTTGACCGAGTGATTCATTTACGGTAGAAATAATTTCTTTTTTTGAGACAGAGGATACTGATGATTTTATTTTTCTTCATAATGATATATGGTGGCTACAAGTTTTATTTCTGATAGATCTTTCCCAAAAACTAAACTCTTTAAATTTGAGCCTTCAGAGAGCGGAAGAAAATATTATCACAATCACGGCAAAGCTTAAGGCATTTCAGTCAAAAGTGCAACTTTGGATAACAAAAACCAAAATTCATAAATTTGATTTCTTGCCAAGTGTCAACACATCAGACATAAAACACAAAATATCAAGTGAAATATTGATCACACTGGAAAATATTCCCACATCATTTGCTAAATATTTCCTGTCCCTGGATTCAAAACAAGATGAGTGGGTGATAAATCATTTTGCTAACTGTCCTCCTGATTCGTTCACAGTAGATGAAGAAAAACAGTTTATTGACATTAAAAATGATTTGATTCTCAAATCATCTTTTTTGGAACTGAAATTGCAAAATTTCTGGATCTCTTTGAACAGTCATTATCGAGAATTGAGCATTGTTGCCTTTTGGATCTTCCTACCTTTGTGAATTAGGGTGTTCATCATTAAACGAAATTTTAATCCAAAAAACGTCAGAGACGGCAAATGATTGATGGGGAAATACGAGTATGCTTATCGAGCATAGAACCGAGAATTACTCATATTTCTAGTTTAAAACAAGCTCACACTTCGCATTAAAATACTTCTTATTAAGTCTGTAATATTTAATGGTTATTACCATATGAAGCTTAAGGTTAGAAAGTAAATCGAAAATTGAGTTTTTTATTTAAATATTTTTAATACATGTGAATGTTTTGTAATCAAATAAATTTGTAGTTTTAAAATAATTTTATTTATATGAAATAATTTTTGTTTATAGTTTTTCTAATCTAAGAATATTTAAACTACAAATAAGTTTTGCGACTAACAAATTTTAAATTAAAAAAATTTAGAGACAAAGAAATATTTTGATATAAAATTTTACGGATAAGAAATATTACAACAAAAAAAGTTTACAGCGAAGAATTTTACGTCAAAAAAATTTAAACCGAATAAAATTTAAATAAAAAAGATTAAGAAGGAAAATATGATACATGAAATAATGTTATGTAAAAAAAGCATGATGCTATTATGGTCCAAAAAAGGATAATACCATTATGGACCAAAAAATAGGATGATCCAAAATTTTTAACCAAAAAAATCAGGGAAGAAATTCAAACTAAACAAAATTAGCGAAAAAAATTTTATGACAAAATAATATTATAAAAAAAATTTTATGTTCAATTTTTGGCTTAATGGTCAAAATGATTTTTTGGTGTGCCGCTTGAAATAAATATTATATTTGATGAGCCGTGCCGATAAAGTTTGCGATACTCTGCTTTACATTGAGGATTGGAGATATGAATTAAGGAAATAATTCACTAGCATATTTTATACCGCGGTGTGCACATTCTGTAAATCTGGTTATTTTATTCTAAAGAATTTTGCCTCAATTAATTGCACATCAATTTTTTTTAAAACCTATGATGCAATTTAAAATGGCAACTGAGGCATATCATGTCATAACATACGTTTGAGAAAAACATAAAAAACCTTATCGGGATGGGGAAATGTTTAAGGAAGCAACTTTCTCGGAGAACTTTAACTCGTCGCTTTGAAGATATGAATAAAAATGGAACTGGATGACATACAAATTTGCGGTTTCTTTTCGTTTCAGTTTTACGAGTCTACAGATTCTATTAATTGTTTTTATAAGAATGATTTTTTGAAATTTTTTCGTAAAAGAAGAATTTGTAACAATATGATGGCAACTTTTATTTCATTTGCTGAAAACCAAATTTTTCTTTGCATAGTGGTTGCTATGTCTACTGACGGATCGACTTCAATGATTGTTAACAATAATGCATTATTAACTCTTTGCAATAAAAAGAATATTTTCTTGATTTCATATCATTTTATTGCATAATTCATAATAATACCTTATGTTGGATGTTAATGATATTATGGATGCGACAATAAAAATTGCTAATTCCATAATAAAGCGAAATTTAAGCAGGCGTCTATTCCATACTCAACTTAAAAACAATAACTTGGAATATGAAGATTTACTTCTTTTTTGAGGTGGGTCAGCCGAGAAAAAGTTTTAGATAGATTTTTAAATCTTTTGCCTGAAATTATTAGTTTTTTGGACACGATGGGAGAAAACTTTATTATAATATGTGAAAATTAGCTTTCTTACAGATTTTATGGGCCATTACAACTCACTTAATTTACAATTAAGAGGAAAAGGAAAAAATATTATTGAGTTGATCAGTTCGGTAAATACTTTTAAAGTAAAATTAAAACTTTTTGCTTCAAAATTAAAAAGGCAAAATTTTAAATATTTTCCATATTTAGAAAAACATTAAACTTGTTGGTTAAAATATTTTGTTCTGAACTGGAAAATTTTAAACAAGAATTTGAGAAACGATTTGCAAATCTCAATAATCTTCAACCGATTTTTGAATAAATTTCATTTCATTTTGGAGTAATCGATAACGAAAATATTTCATCAAATCTAGCTCATCATCGAATCTAGAGTTAGAATTTTTAACATTACAATCAGATATAATTCTGAAATCACGTGTAAATGAAAATAACTTTTGGAATTTATTACCAGAAGAAAACATTTCTTTATTGAGAAATGTGGCAATGAGGATATTTGCATTTTTTGGTTCCACTTATCTATGTGAAGCAGCATTTTCTTAAATGATAAACATTATATTGCAATTTAGAGTTCTCTTACTGGTGACCATTTAATGGCATCTATTCTTTTGTGCATCAGTGATTATAAATCTAATTATATAAGACTTGTTGATGAAATGAAATATCACACATCTACATCAACAAATTAATATATAAAATATTGAACAATAAAGTATGTCCTTATCCCACAAATAATAAACACAATGTATTTATTTAATACATTTTTAGTAATAAAGACGTTAATTAAATTTTTATTTGTTTTTAATTTAACCCATTTTTGGAAGTCGATCGCGCATAAGTAAGAAACATTACAGTCGATCATACCAATAATCGATTTGCCCACCCTTGGTATAGATCTTGTACTGAGCCTCGATGGTGTTTGGCGTCTTTGATGGATTTCGATCAACAACAGAAGTTTGATATTAGAAATAAATTTGGTAACAATATATATATGATGATTTCAGAGCTGTATTCGATGGAGCGAAATCAACGATGTCATGGAATTGGAAGAAAAAATCCCTAAATTGAAAATTACATTCTCTCAGTACGCACTAAACCTAGATCTACGATGCGATTATGAAACCAAAATCGGTCGATGAGAATGAGAAAGCAGGCTAACTCCAATTAAAACTGACGAACTCGGCGTTTTGCTCTTACTGGCTGCTTTTCAGGAGAAAGTATGTTTGGTCCTCGACTTTAAAGAACTCAACGACAGTGTTAAACGTCACACGAATGACATATTATCAAATGGGCGACAATAATGTAGTTATTTATTTAAAAACACTTATTTTCAGTTGCATGTGAGTAATGAATTTTGGAGAAATAAAAAGGCCTGCTCTAAAGGTTACCTAGACCGTTTAAAGAGATTACATTTTGATCTCAACAGGCACCAAAATAAGGTCTTCGCTTTTTAGGAAGTTGTTAAGTCTCAATTCAACAATTCATCAAGCCACTAATCATTATATTGACGACATCATTGTCAAAACAAAGCCGGTCAGCCCCTGGGACTTTGTTTTGCTCAGTTTGGTTTAATTTTGAAATTTCCAGAACCTATAAATAACTCATACATTCTTGGTTTGAAAATAAAACGTTACCGAGATGGAAACTTGTTTTCATCCATAAGAAACACAACCAGTTCAATCAAGACAAAGGTCACGCAAAGAGAACTGTTCTCAATCTGTGGAAAGATTATCGGCAATTATCCACTAGCAAGATGGTTAAGAGTGTCATTTTGTTATATTAAAAAAATTGAAACGGTAAACGATGGGATGACTTCAAACGGAAAGAATGCGAAAACCGGATCGAGGTAGAAGATCCGATAAAAAAATTGGTCGGTCGTCAGTAATAAATATGTTGTCATTTGGTGTGTCAGCAGTGTGGCACTCAGAATAGTATTGATGGTCAACGGATAAATCGTGCAATACGCATCCTGGTTTAGAAAAACGATGATTAGTCTCACATTAACGTTGTGGAATTAAATATAGTTCAAAAAGATGATAAAAATGCAATCAGGTAAATAATAAAAGGAATTGAACTAATATTTGACTCGGCGACAGTAGTCAGCTGGTTAAGAACATTACTATGCAAAGAAAGCAGAATAAGTGTTCTTGGCATCTCTGAAACGTTAATTAAACTTCATTTTTGAATCATTTAAGAAATCTTCAGCGATAGAAGAATAAAAATCTCCATGACTTTAAATATATTATCAGAAAACGGAGCAGATTCCTTAACTTGATTACCACAGAAGGCGGTTGAAACAAAAATAGCCCTTCAGTCGTGCAGGGCTTAGTACAATGCAGATATTAGATAAGCATCGCAAACATCGCTTTGGGTTACAAAAGATAAACCATTTCATATAATCAGAAGAACCGAAACGTCTCAAAAATACATCAAAATTGATATCCAAAAACGTCTGTTGGAAGTTGGAGCGAGAAGATGCTGGAAACTTCGATAATAATCTTGAAGAAGTGTTTCGAGAGAGAGGATCCCACCTGACCTACTTGCCGTGAAATGGGTTAACCATTCGTTCAGAGCTTTTTCTGATGTAAAAATAGCATATAGGTGTGCGTGCAATCCTGTCGGTAATGGAATCATCGATAGAAACCACCGAATAATCAAGGGCCGTGTCACCAGAAACGGATAAGATTTTCGTGACATCGTGTTTTGGTACTATGTTGCCCCTAAACATGTCAAAGATTGATGAATAGCACTTGCTGAGTCAGCACTTTGCTATCACTGAAGGTTTTGTGACACCCAGAAACTTTGAAAATGAAGATGCACGGACGAATGACCCAAAGGAATTGTAAGCAGTTTTAATTCTTCTAACAGTGTGGAAATCGATAGAATAACTCATCGTATAGGTGAAATCTGAACAGTTTCACAACAAGAATTCGACAGAGACATTTAAGAAGAGTATGGTAAAGAAGGAGACAATAACCCTTTGCGAACCCAAAAGAATCCTGCTTACTCTGATTAATACGATCTCAACATTTCTGGATTTATCACGAAAGGATGTGTTAAAATATTTTGCTTATATATTCAGGTTTAACGTAAAAACAGATTTTTCAAAATTTGACTTTTGCTTCATATTATAATATTGACACACTTTCATGAGTGAAGAATGAATAAATTCTATTACCTAATTCTTTTTATCTGCATTGAGCTTCCAACATTGGGCGTAAGAAAAGTGTTTCTTTAACATAACTCATCTGCGTATTTAAGGGTTAAAAAGAAAATATTATGAATTGAAAAGAGCTGATCCGTAAAATTTAAGTAAAACAAAAAAATCATTTTGATTATATAGCGATACGTAAACTACAAATAACAGCTGAAAGTACGCAAATTCAACTTTCATACAGGCGTTTCCTCACAAAGCGCAGTAATAAGAACCGAGAGTTCCTTAATGTGTTTCTTTTGAAGTGGTTCTCAATATTTTCTTTCATGTTACATTTTCTTTCGTCTTTGAATATTAAAATGTTTATGTCTCCTTATTTGGTAACGCTGTATGAGACTTCGTCTGTCAAGAACAGATTAGCTACAAAATTCCTTTCGTTAAAGATTTGTGGTCATAATGCACGTTATTTCATTTTTTGGTGTTTTCCAGTATAAATAAATTTATGGCTGAATGAAGAAAAATGTAGAAAATTAAATAATAGAATGTTATAGAAACCAAAGTGAAAATATAGCGGTTCTAGAAATAGTAATGGAGATGAAGGTTCAATCTCCTGAAACAGTCCTCAGGAACCAGAATCGTCATAAAAATTTTGAACTTTCAAGGTTTTCAAGGTATGTCTTATTTTGTGAAGAGATTTACAAATCGCAGTAATTTTTGAAATTTCAAAAACATGTAAACATAAAGTACAAAAACCTTTTTCAAATGTTTAACTAAATTAGCACATTGTTGTTTTTGGAAGCAAAGCAATCATATGTTATGGTAGAGATAACGGCTATTTCCTTAAGTTCTTAACGGGCAGTTATATATATGCCAAAATTCTAGTTAAATGAATGTTTCAATTTATTATCACATTAGGATGCCTACGAGGAAATGGTGAATTCACTGTTAGGTGACGCCACCACGAATTAAATATCCCCTTTTTGTTGTCGAATGATTGAATTTCCAGGAGAAACTATGAGAATATATTCGGTGCCAAACAAATAAAAAGCTAGTTACCGTTTAGTTATTTTTATTGCTGCTATGTGAACTGATATAAATATAAATGTTCATTAGTGAGTTACATCAATTTAGAAATTCTGTTACTCAACTGAGTTACTTTCAAACCCAACCGAATCAAACATAAATAACTCTATATTCAACGTCTGGGAAAGAAATGGAACTTCAACCAGGTTTGACATTTAGACTGAAAAATGCCAATTTGTTTCATTTTTGAAAGTTTTTAAAAATTTTATTTAAGAGTGCAAATAATTAAAAAGAATAAAGGACTTTGGAATAAGGATAATTTTTTTGAGTAAAATAAATTGAATAATGCATTAATAATTTTAAAATATATCTTATGTAAAAATTAGAATAAATTTGTTTAAATGCTTATTTAAATTGTTAATTTTGCAATTTTTAAAATAAACCAAATATTTAAAATTTGAAAAATCGACGATGTAGCACTGAAAAAAAAATGAAATAAGGATTTAACAGAAAATATAGGTTGTTTATTATTAAAAACTTATAATGAAGAAGAAACAAAAAATAGTTGCAAAATGTGTATAAATATTTATATTTATACAGCTTTTTATTAATTATTAGAATAATATTAAGTTTGGTGACATCCACTTGCTAAAATAGAGAATATGACTGCCAAATTGTCAAATGTATACACTAAAACTATACAACATAGCTTTTTCATATTTATTTAAATATTGCCTATATCAATAAAAAATATAAGATTATTTTTATATTAGCACCAGAAACACCTAGTAATAATAAAAATAAAATAAAAAAAATAATATTAATCATAATAATTAAAAATTAAATTAAAATGTGTATAAATATTTATATTTATACAGCTTTTTATTAAATATTAGAATTATATTACGTTTGAAAGCAGTCTATGGTGATTTATAAATTTAATTTGTTCATTTATTTTAGAAGCTCTCTGTGAAAACTGTAAGATTTCTGACGAATTATTCGACTGCATTTTTTGGCTAGGTTACTGTAACAGTTTATGCAATCCGGTCATATACAGCTGTACGAACCGCGAATATAAAGCCGCTTTCTACCAGCTGTTGTATTGTAAAAGATCGCCGAACAGACAACGGCTTCCTTTGCATGTCAATATGCAAATCTCAAATACTGTAGAAACAAACTTCATCAATTAGAAGTGATTGAAATCACTATTCTCTTTTATTCAATTAAAAACTTAATTTGATTTTGAAATAAATTTTCCTTTTGATTTGTTACGGAAATTTAATAAAAAAAAATTTTTCAATTAATTTAAATTAGCAGAATAAAAATTAATACTTTATTAATTGATTTTCTTTTATAGGAAAATAATTTAACACTTTGAGTGCTCCAATACTTTTGAATTCCTTAGCCAATTATCTTTTCCGCGTTTTATAGCTAGCATGTAATCGAGAAACAAGACTTGCTGCACGGGACTTCAATTGAGTAATGATGTATAAGACAAAACCCGCCTCATGCGGTCTGAAGATCCATAGGACGTGAGAGAAGTAAAATGCTATTAATGACAGATATATTTTTGATTTTGAAAATATTTCTGGAGAAAAATATCAAACTTATGTGTAGACAGTTGTTTCACAATCAGGTCCAATTTTCAATATATATTATTTTATAACTTATTATTGTTATTTTTATTACTATTATTATTATTATTATTATTATTATTATTATTATTATTATTATTATTATTATTAATAATAAATAAAATAAAACAACAATCCAACATATACAATATATTTCGACATTCTTACATTTATCGTCAGGTAGATTTGAACTTGAAACTATATAGAATAAATTACTTTTATTTGAACAATTTTATTCCGTTATATTTTAAAACTGTTTTTCTAAAAATTATAAATTCTGTTTTTCTAAACATCAAGTTTTAAAATATTTAAAAATTTTTAAACAAAGCTATTTTACATTTTTTATCCTGTATCACAAAATTGTGTTTATTAATCAATCAATTAATATCAATCAAAATAAAAATCATTTACACATAGTAAACATAATACAACAGCACTGATAAGCTACAGATTATTGTGATGGTGTTTTCCCCATACCAAACCGTAATAGCTTTTTAATACTAAGCCGTAATAATAAATACCAATGTAACAGTATTAATAATATCAAGACATAACAATAATAATAATTTTAATAATTATTATTATAATAATATTCCAAACAATTAATAATAGTAATAATATAATAATTGCAATACGATATTTATAATAATACTAATAATGACGGTAAATAATTACAATCATAATACTAATTTATAATAATAGTAATAAAAAAAATAATAATAATAAAAATAATAATAATAATAATAATAATAATAATAATAAAAATAATAATAAATAAAATTTAAATAAATTATAATGTTAGCGAATTTCCATAATGTTTATTCATAAAATTAAATATGAAATATTTCGACCTAAGATCTGTCCTGATCACACGTAACCAAAATTTAACTAGACTTTCATTTTCTCCTCTTTTTCTCTGATTGATATTTTCTTTCACACAACTGTATTCAACACATATTTTTATTTAAACAAATTTTTCTAATCTTTTTATAAAATTCAATTTACCAATATTTAAAATCTTTTAAAAATTTTAATAGATTCGAACAAAAAATCTTTTAACTTTTTTAAAAATCAAGAATTATTCATTCAACTCCAAAAACTGTTTCTCAATATTTTAAAGTCGAATTTAAATCGAATTCAAAAATCCTAAAACCATTACTTAACAATGTACCATATCATCTCCAGAGTAGCGACTGTCTCATGGCAAGATTAAGCAAAACTGGGAAAACCACCCATAGTGAATTCAAATACCCCTTCAGTCTTAATGTCGTAGCATTATACACATCTATCGACTCAAATGAGTCTATAAAATGCTTAGAAAAAAGATTGGAAAACAATTTGTTAATAATAAAAATGAATACCGAGAATATCATCAAACTTCTTACTGTTATACTCGAAAATACCTATTTTACCTTTGAACAAATATATAGAAACAAATTAAAGGTCTACCAATGGGCTCTAGCATATCAGGCTTGCTAGCCATCATATTTATGGATAACCTCAAACGACAGACACTGAGGACCATACAATTCATTGGTTTCTACACAAGATATGTAGATGATATATTTATCAAGACCAAGAGCAAGAAAGAAGCGGAAGAAATATTTCATATATTCAATGTCGCTCATCCGGATATCAAGTTTGAAATAGAATATCCGCATGAAAATGGATCCCTCAATCTGGTATATTTAAAAATCAAAATTGATGTAGACACACCAACCTACGGATTCTACAAAAAATCAGCTCACAAAGAAATATTTGTGCACCAAAGATCAGCACTTCCATATTTACAGAAAGTGAATGTTATAAAGAACGAGAAGCAAAGAATAGCCAATCGATGTAATTAAGGAAAAGAGAACTCCTACGCATAAACAAAGAGGACATCAAAAGAATGAATTCAAAACCAAAAACATCTATGGACAGAACCCAAAAATAAGAAGAAATATTTTTATCTAAATATCCCATTCATAAAAACTATTATAATGAATAAAAAAATAATAAAAAGCCGTAAATTTCAAAATTGTAATTATTTCAGTCGGCTAATACATATTTTAATGCCAGCCAATTCATTTTATTTCCTTTGAAAATATCGAGTCTCCAAAATTATTAAGCGACATATAGTAATTAAAAAGTTTTTTTAATCACCCTTTGCAAAAAATCTCAATTTGGTAAAATTAATAATTTAAAATTATATCTTTTGCATTATAATTTATTTGGATATAAATATATTATACAGGTTTTTGTTCAAATATTTTATTATATTTTTATTATTATTACATGTATTTTTGATTTAGACCCGTAAACAATGTTGAGCTAGATAAGGAAAAGCCCTATTATTAAAAACATTTAAACCTATAATAAAATATGATAATTATTTGGTCTCGTGATAGAAAACATAATTGAGTAAAATATATAGCCTGATGATACTAGCCTTCCTTCTGTGATTAGTGTTGGGCCAAAACAAAGGACTTTCGTTATTTTTTTAGTAGGGCTGAAACATAATTGCATAGACACAATTTTGAATTAAAACTAACCCCTTACCACCAAAATATCCAAAGTATAATAAAATACTAAAAAAAATAAGAAAGAAAAAACAAATTTAATTAAAATTAATGAAAACACTTTAAGTTTAGCATGATCATGACATTCATTAAATTAATTGTGAAAGTAAATGTAGGGACTTCCAATTATTATAAAATTACAAAAATATAATGATGCAGTTGACGAAAAAAAAGATTTTATTTGAACATACATTATCTTGGTAATTGTATAAATTTTGACCAATCTTCGACGTAAGTAAACTTGTAGCCACTGATGTTCGATTGAAATTAATTGTAGGAACTTCGAGAAATGTGAATACTTTGAAGACGAGAACATCAAGCAAAATAGCTGGACGTAAACATTCCAATGAAAATATTAATAGAATCTGGAGAAGTTTTGAATATGATCTGATACGACTCAGATTAGATTTGTTTATTCAACAAAAAGATGTGATCGAAGTTATTGAAAAAAATTCTTCGAAGTTTAATATTAAATGGAAGATTAAAAAAAATTACTTAGAAAGTGATTTTATTAAAAATAAAATGAGATATTAAGAAAATTTAATGCAAAATTGTAATAGAATCAAAAACTTTTAAATTGAATTATTGAACTATTAATATTTTATTAATAAAACGGATTTACAAAAATAATTTCATGAAAAAAATAAAAAAATTATTATTATTATCTTTCGTAACTTAACCACATGTCTATCCATTGAAAATCTATAATCATTTGAGCTATTGCACTTACAAAATTCTGATAAAAACGTAGAAAATATTTCAAAGATTTTGCACAAAACAAAAAAAAATTTTCAAAGCCCATTTCCTGTCAAAGAAAATGTCAAACAAAAATAATATTTCTGAAATACAGTTTTTAGAATTTTTAATGTTGATTCCAAATTACTAAAAATATTTTTCATTATACTGTCTCTAGAAAGGACTCACTGTCAATAATTTAAAAACATACAAACTTTGATCAGTTTCAGTGTCTGAGCTTATGAATAAATTAACTATTTAAATTAAAGCTACAAAATAAATTCTAATAAATGGTGTTTAACCTAATTCACAGACTTATAAATTATATTTCTAACCATATGAGATTAATATTACTATTATTTCAGGTGTGCACAACCTTTTCGGTATTGTCAGACGCATTAGTATACACACATAAACATATCTTTCTCGGTTCCTTATTTACATACACCAAGCCACGCTGAGACAAATTACCTATAATATAAAAAGAAAATCAATAAATTTATAACATATAAACACACCAACTCACCTTGAGGTTGTTTGTAAAATAGTCACTGAGACAAACCCTACACTATAGAAAATCAAAAAGTGATAAAGAAATAAAATAATGCACTTTAACACAACCCATAATAAAACATACATGTAAACTTTTAACATGTAGCCATCAGAAGTTGAAAAAAACCCTATCATAAATTAATTTATAGACATTTTTGAGATATTTTTAGAAAGAAAAATGACGGAAAACATTTTTAATTTAAATTTTGAGGATTTTGCTACGAAATTTTGAGTAAATGAGGATGTATCTTCATATGATTTACCCTTAAAACTAAAATAGCAACTAATGTATGTTGCTATGACGGTATAATTTGAGACTTTCCACCAATCCGCAAATACACACCAAGTTACCTTCGTGTATTTTTCCGCAAGGTCGCCATCACATACACTTTAATATACATGTGTACAGCCGCTTAAGTCGTTGCTCACGTCAGCATGCGGTTGTAAGCCCAAAGGTTGCGCAACCCTGTATTAATTGAAGATTTCGATTGTTTGGATTCAGAAAATCACTGATGGAATTGTCGAATTACATAATATTTCTGAATGATATTAATCCTACAGAATTTTTTACGTTATTCTGCTCATGCATGAATTTTGATAATATCGAAACCTTATTAAATTTTTCATTGCGAATATGGATAAAAATCATTGAAAAAATAGACTTTCTTATGTATTTGATTCATAAAGAAGCCATCCATTTTATCTTGTGAGCATATAATTGTTTTTGTTTCAAAAGATTTACTCTTAGTTCTGTGTAAAGTAATTTTTAATTAAACTAATTTCTAATAAATTGCATAATTTAAAATGAAATATGTTAAAGAAATTATTTAAAAAGGTAAAGAATTGGTACAAAGCGATTGTTCAAAAACAATAAACTACTTTTACAATAAAACAATATAATTGTAAACACAAAAAATGAAGAAAAACTAAATTTATTTGATTAGCAGATATATATCGTGTATATCCTTAAGGGGATTCACAACTGAAACAGCAGTCTTTATTTTTGAATGACAATAGATCAATAAAGTTCTTAGAGATCACTACAATTTTTTTTATTAAATGAAATTATATTTTACTTATTTACAGTGCATAATTTTTTATTAAAAAATGTCGTTTGTCATTTGTGCACTTTTTCATTAATGTAATCTCAAGAAATTTTTTATTAAATAAGTATTGAAATTACTCAGAATCTTAAATAATTTCTTTTACTCATCATCCTGAAATTTCCAATTTAATTGTTTAAGTGCATTTTGACCGAGAAATCATTCTTAATTTGTATTTTGCGTTCAGTGATAATTATTTAAAGTTATATTTGAAATTTAATTAAAATAATTTTTTATTGATTAGTAAATAGAATATTTGATTTAGTTTTATACTCAAATAAAACTTTTTGACAAACTTAAAATATTTTGAATAATCTCTTTATAAATTTATGGTTATAAATAAATATTATCCAAATGTTAAATTATTTTCATATATTATTTATTCAATTTTAACTATTGACAACATAATAATTTAAATTCAAAAATAATAATAACATATCAAAAAATGATTATTATTTCTAAAAGTAGAAAATACATCAATTTTCTGAATTTATTTAATATTACAAAAAACTAAATGTTTCTTATAATCGTAATACCAAATTATTTATCTATTCAATGTTTTGTTTACTATGCTCCTTTATTTGTTTGACTTTCTACTACATTCTTCCTACTTGTTATATTGTATCAGATACGCGTGCGCGTTTATTGTTTTTAATAACTATTCCTCCGCCCATAAGTGTCCATCAAAAAATATATATCCCTTTTTAAATATAATTGACCGATGAAATCAACTCAATTGTTAATAATTTTAAATTGAATTTTTAATTCATCCACTCTTATAGTACAATTCATTTTCAGTGAATATTTTCATCTTTTAAGTATATTTGTTGAACAGTGAATAATACAGAATCCATTTAAAGTATTTCCCAATATTTAATTAATATTTCATCTCATCATTGAGAAATTTACAATCTAATTTATTATAAGCAATTTTCGATTCACTGAATATTTTTTAGCTTCAATTCATATTTTCTCACTTTAATGATTGCTTTCCTCTTTAATGAATATTTTCTCTCTTCAATTAATGCTTTCCTTATTCAATGAATGTTTTTTTTCTTCAACGAATAATTTTCTCTTCAATGAATATTTTCCTCTTCGATGTATATTTTCTCCATTCAAAGTATATTATCCTTGTAATGTTTTAATTAATCAATTGATATTTCATCTATTTAGTAAATATCTTTAACTATCCCACTTTTTTCCCCAGTAATTTCAATGATTTTAAACACTTAATGTACTCTTTCACCAACATTGCTTCTTCACTGAAAATTTTCTTTATAGAATATAATCTCTACTAATTAAAATTCTATTTGATGACTTGTTATTTTCAATGAAAATTTAATTAAATAAATAACATCTTTTAATAGATTAGGTTGTACTCGACAAAAATAAAATAATTTTAGGCTATGTAAATCAATTAGAGCTTTTAGGGAAATTTTATGATAATTTAAGTGATATCTAGTTTTACGAGGTATTTATTTTAGTAAATTTTAATCATCTTTGTGAATTTTATGGTTTTCTTCTGAATTTTAATAGATTTAGGGTTTGATTATGTTTTTGTAGAAATTATTGAAGAAATTAGGTTAAATCTATAATTTAGAAACACTTAATTTCTTGATAATTTATTAGATTTGACTTGATTTTAGGATTATTTTAAATAAAAGTTAAATTTATGATCAAAATGTTTATGAAACATCTATTTAAGATAATTACTCAAGAATTAGAATCAAATTAACTGATAGATTTTGAATAGTAAATGATATTTTAATTTTATGTTATAATTTAAATAGTTGATTAAATCAGTTAATTTTTAAAAATATTTTAGTGAAACCTAAGATTTTAATTGATTTTACAGTGTAAAAAAGGAGATCAATAATTATTATCATTTTTCCATTTATTGATTTCGTGGATATCAATCACAAAAGTAGTATATTGTAGAGATTTTTAAGAGGATGCTCAGTGTGGTTAACAATATACATATGAAAATCGTTGAATTATATCTATGGGTTGACTGGTAATTTTTATTGAATTTATACTTGATTTACTGATAAATTTTAATTATTTGAGCCACATGATATATATTTTATGATTTTACATTAATTTAGTGAAATTAAATTTATGTGGGAAACATAGACTTTATTCGATTTTAGTCATTTTTGATGAATTTTTTATTTGATTGAATTTGTTGCCAGAATCAAATTGTGGTGATTTTCGACGGAAAATGTTGGGTATCGATAACAATTTTGTAATACTTTAAAGAAAATTTATTTTTATTGGTAAAATTAAGATTTTTATTTTAAGGGAATTTGATTGGTTGAATACATATAGTAAATATGATCCAAATAATGAATTTTTAAAGATCTTATTCGGTTAAATATAGATTTCTAAAGAAATTTTACCTTGTAGGTTATTACCAAAATATGTGTATTGTTGGTGCAGTGGGGGAAAATGTGATTTCAAGGGAAATGATTGGTTAAGAGGAAATTTTGTGATATTTTAAGGGGAAATAATCTATTAAGAACAAGTTTGTTGTCATTTTTAAAGGAGTTGAGTCGGTTGAATATTTGTGTTCAAAGAATAAATATTTTATAAATGGAGAATATAGAGGAGGAATTTATAATATTTTTAAGGGGCTTTGTTCAGATAGATATCAATATGTGTGTAAATCTTTTAAGAGATTGGAAATATTGTCATTTAAAGAGAAATGATTGGTTAAGAAGAGAATTTATGATCTTTTAAGGGGAAATAATTGGTCACGAGATGGATTTCAAGAAATTTATCCTGTTGAATATCGATATGTTGGTGATTTTTATGAAAATAATGAATATAGCGGGGATTATTGTAATTTAAAGAGAAATGATTGGTTGAGAGGCGAATTTATAATAATTTTAAGGGGATTTGATTGGTCAAGAGAGGAATTTTTTTAAGGTGATTTCAAGAGATTTATACGGTTGAATATCGATATGTCGGGGGTTTTTTATGAAAATAATGAATATAACTGGGAATAATGTCATTTAAAGAGAAATGATTGGTTAAGAGTACATTTTATTTTAGGGGAAAACAATTGGCTAGGAAGAGAATTTATGATCTTTTAAAGGGAAATAATCGATTAACAGCAGATTTGTTGATATTTTTAAGGTGTTGAGTCGGTTAAGTATCGTTATTTAATAGGTGATTTTTATAAAAATAATGAATATAGTTGGTAGAGTAGGGGAAAGTGTTATTTGATGGGAAAAGATTGGTCAAGAGTGGAATTTATTTAGTGAAAAATAGTCGATTAAGAACAAGTTTGTTGTCATTTTTAAGGGGCTTGAGTTAGTTAAATATTGTTATTTAAAGGGTAAATATTACAGAAATGGGTATTGTTATGATTTTTATGAAAAAAATTGAATATGGCTTGAAATATTGTTATTTGTTTGAAAATGATTGGTCAAGCGAGGAATTTATAATATTTTTAAAGGAATTTACTAGAATGAATATTAGTGTTCAAAGGGTAAATATTGTCTACTTGATAGGTGTTTATGAAAAGTATGAATATAGTTGATATAATGGAGTGAAAATGATATTTGAAGAGAAATGATTGGTTGAGAGGTGAATTTATAGTATTTTTAAGGGGATTGAGTTGGTTGAATTTATAAGATACTTAGGAAAATTGTTACTTTTGTCATTGATTTAAGGTTAATCAGGATATATCGATAATATTTCAGTTCTAAGAAATTGTTTGATTCATGTAACTATTTATTTGATTTTATTAAAATATTCGTAACTCAATTAAATTAAAAACTAAAATTGACTAGTATTTAAAACTTTTTTGTTACCCATTATTTAGGTTTTTTTTGACAATTTTCTGAATAATTTAAATATTTACGATTATTTCCAGGAATCAAGAATTTAATAATTATTTATCCGGAAATTGTAGAATTAAATACTATGAGCAGTCGATAACATACACTAATTTTCATTCAACAAGTACCTAGAATAATTACCTAACAACCTTATAAAATTTTAAAAAATGATCTAATAAATTTTTCAATTATCTTACAACTTAGTTAATTTAATTTAATTTTTAATTGATAAGTTCTCTTTAAAATTTGCTACTATGTTGAAGCTTTCTTTAAAAAATTTTATTTAAAGAATTAACAAATATAATCAAATTTATTTAAAATTTACATCTTTCCCACTACTTTAATCAAATTCTATTCACCAGCTAACCACTATTTAATAAAAATAATTTCTACAAAGACTAATAGACAATCACATACATTTTTCCTATAAGTTTGGGTTTTCAGTAAGTGATATCAGTACACAAGAACCTATGCATGTATTGAAGCATGGTATCAGAAATTATAGTTATTTGATTTTAGTAATGCTGTAGATATTAATTTTTTTTTCTATCAGTTTTATTCAAACCTTTAGCATCTTTGAGTTAATAATTTAAAGAGTCGAATCATTTTCAATAAATATATGAAAATTTATTCCAAGTACAATGAAAGTAATATATGTTTCAAGAAATTAATTTAAGTATCTTTTTCTAATCAAGTTTCTTTTCACTAGCAATTAGATTAACCACTACTTGTACTTACTAATTAATTTATCATTCAGTAAACAATAAGAGTTTGGGGTGAAAAGATTAGAAAATCTATAAAAATAAATTTAAGTAATTATTTGATGAGTTAGCAATTAATTTATTTAGGGACGTGTGAAAAATAAATGAAAAGGTTGGCATTCATCTTTGAAAATAACGTTTAGTAATTGTTCATTGTTGGACGCAATTAAAAATATTACAAAAATGGTAGAAAAATTTCAATGTTTTACAAAATAATTTCAATAAATCACATACAAGACTGTAAAGAAATAAATTTTTATTCAGAGAAAATACAACAATTGATTGAGCTTCAATGATTAATAGTTTCTGGATAGCAATCAGGTAACTAAACAACAAAACAATTTGGAGACATCAATGATCGATAAAAAAGTCGAGAAGTTAATAAAATTGTATTTCTTTTGATTGTTCAAATTTATATGTGCTTTTATTTAAAGATTTCTTGGTCAGTAAAAATTTTTTGATATTGATTTGTTCAGTAACTAGTTATTGATAACATATTGTGAGTGTGTGAATAACCAAGTATTTTAAGGAGAAATGATTGAGAGAAAATTTTATTTTTTAAGTGGGTTAAGTTGGTTGAATATCTGTGTTGAAAGAGTAAATATTATTTAAATATGGCATTTTAATAAATAAGTAAATTATTCAATGCTTAGTATGTATATAGAGAGTTGTACAGTACTCGGTTATTTGTATACAGTATTTAGTGATTGTTGTTCAGTTATTAATGGATTATTCAGTGTGATGGGTTATCAGTATTCAGAAGTTGATACCAAGTAAATATAGCAATGGATTCGGTTTCAATGAATTTGATTAATTATCACCTGATAACGACAAGGTAACTAAGCAACCAAAAAATTTGGACACATCAATGATCGATAAAAATAGGGAAAAAGTTAATAAAATTTCAACTTGTATTTCTTTTTGTTAACCTTTTATGTGATTTATTTCAAAATTAGTTGGTCAGTAACCCATCATTAATATTTATTGGTTCAGTAATTAGTTTTTGATATTGATTTGTTCAGTAACTAGTTATTGATAACATATTGTGAGTGTGTGAATAACCAAGTATTTTAAGGGGAAATGATTTAGAGAAAATTTTATTTTTTAAGTGGGTTGAGTTGATTCAATATCTGTGTTGAAAGAGTAAATATTATTTAAATATGTCATTTTAATGAATAAGTAAATTATTCAATGCCTAATATGTATATAGAGAGCTGTACATTACTCGGTTATTTGTATACAGTACCTAGTGATTGTTGTTCAGTTATTAATGAATTATTCACTGTGTATGGGTTATCAGTGTTCAGAAGTTGATACCAAGTAAGTTAACTTTTTATGTTTTCTGAAAGTATTATTATTATTATTATTATTATTATTTTATTATTTTTTTTTATTAACGATGGGTTGCTGCAGAGTGGAGGAGATGGGTTGCTCTTGCGAATGACTACCACCTACCTTAGGCAATACTATGTAACACTGAAACTCAAAAATTTAATTTAATAAAATTCTTTGAAAAAAGTTTTTGAAAAATTTCTTTGAAAATTTGATCGTTATCAATATGTATAAAAAAGTCATTGTACAAATTATACTAAAAAATTTCATGGTAAGATTACATTAAAAATTTTTTCAATTAAAAACATGTATAAAAATTTCATTGTAAAATTATCCTAAAAATTTCATCTTTAAAAATTATATATAAAAAATTCATCGATATAATTATACTAAAAATTCTACTTAAAATCATATATAAAAAATTTCATTGTAAAATTATGTTAAAAGTTTTATTATTTAAAAATATGTATAAAAAATTTCTTTGTAAAATTATCCTAAAAATTTCATCTTTAAAAATTATATATAAAAAATTCATCGATATAATTATACTAAAAATTTCATCTTTAAAAATGATGTATAAAAAAATTCTATTGTAAAATTATGTTAAAAATTTTATCATTTAAAAATATGTATAAAAATTTATCGATAGAACTATACTAAAAATTTTATTTAATAAATTTTATCATGCAATATTGTCGACTCTTTAACTTTAAAAATTCTTACCTTATGTAATTTGCCTACTATAACTGCTTTTAAAATTTTCAGCTTTAAAAATTATCCTTATGTAACTTAACTGTTGACTCTCTATTTAATTTTAAAAAATTCTTACCTAACTTACCATACTTTACTCTAGGCACCTTAGATTACTTTAAGAACCTTAATTTACTTAAATTTATTCTAACGTACTTTAAATTACTCTGATGTACCTTAATTTACTTTATGAACCATAATTTACTTAAATGTACCCCAATGTACTGAATTGACTTTAGACCCTTTAATTTACCTTAATGTACTCTAATGTATCTTAATTTACTAGACGAACCTTAATTTACTCTAATATACTTAAATGTATTCTCCAATGGCGAAAAAAAATTTATTCAAAAAAAATATTTCAATTTTATTTCAAAAATTCGCCAAAATTTGAATTTAAAAAAATGTTCCAAAAATTTGAATTCAAAAAAAAATCGCGCCAAAAACTCGAAAAAAAATTTCGAAAAAAAATACACACAAAAATTTCGAAAAAAAAATTTATACACACAAAATTAATTAAGTTGATTACATCATTATGTAATCAAGATAATCCGAAATTTAATCTGTAAATAAACCCCCCCCCCTCCCCCTATTTTTTTGTATAGCAGATAGCTCCTAACTACCTTTGAAAAATTATATTTTAAATTAATAATTATACTAAAAAATTTTATCTTAAAAAATAATTGATAAAAAATTTTATCGATAAAATTATACTGAAAATTCTACTTAGAAATCGTATATATTTTAAACTTATATTTAAAATCATATTTTTAAAATCTTATATAAAAAATACATTGATTTAACTGAAAAAAAAATTTAATTAGAAATTTTACTAAAAAATTTTAATTAGAAATTTTACTAAAAAAAAAATTTAATTAGAAATACTTAAAAAATTTTATTTTAAAAATTGAAAATAAATTCGAAAATAAATTTCAAATTTTACTAAAAAATTTAATTAAAAAAAATTAATACACACAAAATTAATTAAGTTGATTACATCATTATGTAATCAAGTTAATCTGAAATTTAATCTGTAAATAAATCCCCCCCCTCCCCCTATTTTTTTTGTATAGCAGAGTGCCACTAACTACCTACTAATGACTGCTGTATATATAGTGTTTTCATGCCTGGGTGCGACCAATCAGAGAATTTTGAGCCTTTTTCGGCTATTTTTCTGAGGGTTTTATTGCTTTTATTTTATTTTAAATATTTTATTTTTCTTCGTATTTTTCTCTATTTTTTAATATTCTTTTCTCAATATTTCGTAAATTTTAAATTTTTTATTATTTAACCATTCTCTTTGATTGTTTCTCTTTTTACCCTTTGATATTTAAATTTTTGGTCACCGCTTCCGACTATGTATTTTCTAAACCTTCTTTTGCAAGGTTTTGGCTGTTTTATGTTGTGGTTTTGTGTTTATTTCTGCATCTGTAGGCTTTTCAATGATTTTAATTAATATTTGTTTTATTTAATTTTGTAATGTTTTTATTTTTGTTTTATTTAATGTTTTATTTTATTTTTGATTTCTGCTTGCGGTGCTTGCTTATGTTACAGCAGCCATATTGACAATTTCCAAACGATATTAATTATTTTGTTTTAATTTGCATAATTTTCTCATTTTTGTTTAAATTATGGCTTATAGCCCAACAACACATTAAAACTCACTTTGACGTTGTTCTTTGAAATGCATTAAGATACACTAAATACTATAGAAATTAAAAAAGTGGTAGATAAATAAAATAATGCACACAAACACAACGCATAATAAAAATTTATGAAAACCTTCAACATTTAGTAATATTTTAATAATAGAAAGTTTTAGAGAAAAAACGGCGGAAATTATTTTTAATTTAAACTCTAAGCCTCAGAGTCTAAGGATTCTGCACCGAAATCGCATGTTAATGAGTATATATCATCGTAAGACTTATTTTAAATTAAAATTAATTTAATATTTCATAAGTATTTCAGACATTTCTGTCGAAACAATTTCATTTCTCAAAGATGAATAAAAGGTATTGTAAAACTTATTCATAAGTTATAATCATTTTAGTTCTTTCATAGTGTTAAAAGGAGATATAAGTGTACATTATTTATTCTGACGGTAAATCTTCAACACACTCTTTTGTAACTCTTCGTTGCGTCACATCTACAAGGAAGTTTATTGGTTTTCTAATTATTGATACAGAATACACAAACATACCAAAAAGTAATATTATTATAGCATTTTGGAAATTAACAAAGTACGAATTGAAAAAGGCCATGGAAAATAGTGAAGGTTATTTTCATTTTGGAAATTTTTGGAATACCAAAAAATTCTACTTGTTTTTTAGTACTTAAAAAATCTAACTCATTTTTTAAAAAATTAATTCCGAAATATAAATCATAATAAAAAATCATTTCCTGCATAAATATTAATAATATATATAAAACTGTGGAACAAAAGTTATATTTAAAGGCTTGAATAATGATCTCAATTTAGTGTTAACAATCACTTACTTAGAAGCCATTTTAAATATAGCTGAAATACGATTAATCTTTTAAAAATCAAAATTAAGTAAGTTGATTTTTATATAATTTTTCCAAAATACAATATTATATTTCAACAGACTCACTCTCTTTGTCAGATAAATTCTAACTTAAAACTACATTGATTTAAAATAATTTATTTAAACAAATTTCTTCATTTATATTTTAAAAAATGATCTAGCTATGTGACACCAAACTTATGTGTTATTTAATAAAATTATTTTAATTCTCAAAAACTTAGTAATTTCATATAAATTTCTTTAAGTGCACCAATTTACAATAAATAATGTTGGCAAATATTGATTTCAGTGTACACTTTCCACTTTAATTTATTGACCTTGAATAGGTGGAGTATGGATACAGAAACCTGGTGTTACACTGGTGTTACACAAATATTTTATTATTTTAATTTGAAATCTGTCAATTAAAAGCTTGAACTTGATTAACTGAATGGATATTTCAGATACTTTGTCTAAATTTTACAAATATTTGAAGAATTTATTGGGATTTAGTAAGTTACAATCTCTGCAAAAGGCATAATTTATACTAAATTTTATTAAATTCAAAAACGTATACTTAATTCTTAATATTAAAACAATGTTTTTAATATTCATTATTGGACATCACTCTCCTCTTCATTTTCTTTGTACTTCTTCGGTCATTCGATTCTTCTTGATTTGATTGAGTGTGGAAATTGTAATTTAATTTGTCTTGGTGATAAGAATTTTAAAATTTTGTAAGATCCATCATATTGAATTACCTCCTTCTTTCTTCTATACGATTCCAAGCGTACTAATACTTTCTCTCCCACCATAAAAACTCGAGTACCTCGGTTGTCTAAATCTCTATTTTGCATAGTTGTAACTGCCTTTTCTAGATTAGTTTTCGTTTTATCCTCAATTTCTTCTCTGCATTTTTATATATGTCCTACTCCCGAATACAAATTAATTTTCTGGACATATACAATTTCAAAAGGTGAGAATTTTGTCGAGTTTTGTATTGTAGCATTCAAACTAAATTCAATCTTTGGTAACAATGTACATCAATTATTCTTTGTTTTAATCTCTGTCAATGATGTTGCCAACATGTCCCGAAATGTTATTATGATTCGTTCTGCTAAACAATTCGATCGATGTTGGTCCGGGAACTAAATTTTTGTTTTATACAGAATTTCTCCATCTAATCACGAAACATTGATCCTTCAAAAATTCTTCCTCCATCTGTAAGAATGCTTTCAGGTCTATCAAAAAGATATATCCAATTATTCAAAATTGTTGCTTCATCTTGTGTTTTTGCTGCTGATAAACTGATCAATTTACTAAAACGATCTATTATCACTATCATGAATTTCTTACTTTCGTTTGTTTCCATATATGGAATATCCACCACTATCTGTTCTAAAACCCGTTCTCCTGTTCTTAGCAAAAAGATTTATTTTGTTCTTCCTTGATCAATCTTTTTAATAGCATAAATCTTTCATTTATTAATACATTCTATAACAGTGTTTTTCAAGCTTTATTTTACCATCGCCCTATTAAGACACAATTTGATTTTCCACCGCTCCTTAAAGATTATTTAATTGTATAATATATAAAATTTTAATGGTACAGAACAATTGCCACCGGATTGCTTCAATAGCGTTATTTAACAGAAACTTGTTACGATTTGATTGGGTACGGCGTGCGGGCTATCCTACGAAATCTATGTTAAGTATTTTAAGTTTTTATACAATCATACAGGGTAGAAATATAAACTAATTATTCGTTATTGTGTAGTAGATAGGTTTTAATTTTAGGGAAATTAAAAATATAAAGTAAATGAAATTAAAAATCTACCATCGCTCTCTTAACCCACGTCAAAGCCCCCGATTTTTTTCTGGGATTTTTAACGCCCCTCTAGGTCTCAAACGCCAACAAGGGGGCATTATCGCACACTTTGAGAAAGACTGCTTCAACTGTGATCCAATATGAAAATAATTTACTAAAGATTTTACGTAAGAGTCGGGTACAACCATTGCAAGTTTTCCGTCTGTATTAATCATCAATACGTCATCTTGTATTTGTAATATCTTCAAATTCTTGAAAATACTGCTACTGATAGTTTCATAAGATAAATGAGCTTCATTTCCATTAATATGTGATATGTTTTCTGAAGTAACTCTGTTTAATAATTTTCATAATATTTGAACTTCCTTGTAATCTATTAATGTACCGAGTTCTACCTTTCGCTTCTTTTGAATCTTTCTGTTCCATCTGACAATGAGAGCATATGGTATTATTTAAACGAGACATACCATCAGCATTTCCATATTCTTTTTTCGTTCTATATTGTAACTCAAAATTGTATTCGGATAAATTTGCCATCCATGTCTGAAATTGTGGGCTTATTGGTTTTTTAGTTATTTTCATAAATGTCAATGCCTTGTGATCCGTTCTGACTACAAATCTTCTTCCGTATAAATATTGTCTAAAATGTACAATAAACTCGTTAAGAGCCAACAACTCTTTTCTCGTCACAGAATATTCCATTTCATGCTTTGTCAAATGTCTTGAACCATACTGTATCCATCTTTTGGTTCGGTCTTCATTAATCTAAGATAAAACTGCACCTATGGCTCAAAACTAGCATCCGTATCAATGATAAATAGTCGATCTGCCCTTGGATATTCTAACATTGGTGTTTCAGAAATTGAAAATCCAACTGAGCCAAAAAGTACTACAGAATTGAGATCATTCCTTGGTTCAACAAATTATTATCGACGATTTATCAATAATTACTCAATGATAGCAGCACATTTGTACGCCACAACGACAGATAATGACAAAATGATTGTTTGTACTGAAGAATACAGGAAAACTTTTATCAATTATAAGAAACTCGTATCTACATCACTCAAATCTTTTTATTTACCTTTCACCACAACAAAAACAATCACCTACTGCTAATTTTGGAATCGGTGAATGTAGAAGTCCTCTGCTTTGTTATGGTGGGTTCTGAGTGTATTTTGAAACTATATGGTTGTTACCCAGGCAACCCCATACAAATATTTTCGCTTACCACTCGGCAACCGTTGGAACTGTGTTCGAGTGGGTGGATCGTCCACAAGAAGTGAGCACTATTACTAATGCTATAATTGACCGAACGATACATGGGTTCAACGAGCTGCCGACAGAAGGCCTGTGCTCGAATTCGAATTTTAGGTCCCATTATTCTCCTATCTCCTTCAAATGTTAATCCATAATGTTATATCATTTATTATTATGTCTATTTCCGTAGTCCTTCTTATCGTTGTTCGTATTATCGACTTTTACCATGGCCTATACACCTTTTGTTATGTTAAATATCCTCACAGTATCTCTCTTACTCTTATCCCTATTATAACTACTATGTTCCCTATTATTGTTACTAGCATTATCATTATTACTATTCTATATATTATTCTAATCTATTGTCACTGCTATTACTATTATTATTATTATTATTATTATTATTAAATTTTTAGTAGGGATCCGACCTTATTTCTCAGTTTTATCAGAATACTATACAAACAATTGAGCCGCGCTCCACTTTTAGTTTAGAATTTTCGGAAAATTTGATCAGCGTTCCGCCCTTATTTTACAGTTTTTTAATAAGGTGTTTTAATTATTTCGAAAAATTTGTGCCCATATTTTCCGTCTCAACTCAAAACAATTTATTTAGTTCTTAAATATTATTTAAATTATTCCTTTTCATGATTTTGTTCGTTCGGATTAATCTTTTTTCGATGGCTCTTCATTTTAACTGTTGAAACGATTTCGCAATTTTCCCCGCTACCCTTTCCCTTTCTTTGTCCATATGATCTATTTGTGTTCATATTGTATTTAATAAGTGCCCACTGAACTACTCGGTGTTAGTGATTTTGAGTCGATTGTCGTTTAAAGTTTTATGTCGATTTTATCGAAATTGAGTGCAAGAAAGTAGAGCCAAAGACCCACTCTCAAGCTACATCCTTTCGCTATTTAGTTCAATGATTTGACGTTCGAGCCGTCGTTAAGCACGACTAGGTCCCTCGTGAGTACGACATATAGACGGATGAACCGCACTTACACCGCTCGATAGTTATGTATGATTTTACTTACTTGAAATTTGTGTGGCTGTGGGCCGGAAAATAATAAATAAATGTTACAATATAAGTTGGATAAAAGCTTCGATGCATAAACATTGTTTATTCAGTATGTCACATTTAGCATAACATTGTCCACTCGCATCATCAGAAGTCATTTAATCATTATTGATCAATAAATTCATTCATATAGCAGGTACGTCTTCATTTTCAAATCATACGTCAATGCAACCAACTGAAAATAAGACTACAAAAAGTCGCAAAAATACGACTGCAAAGTAGTTGATAATTTGTCAAAACACAACAGTATATATACATATAATTTGACCTTAACCTTGCGTGTTATTTTTATTGTGGTAATACAAAATTTGACCTTGAAATTATTCGCGTTATCTAAATTAAATTTTTATTATTTTCATAATTTAAATTGGCAATTTATTTCTTAAATTTTTTAATTGAATTTTTTCAACCAAAACTATTTTATTTTAACTCATTTAATTCATTAATTTTTTACTTTTATATAACTTGTCGTTTTCTGGTCAAATTTTCTTGTTATTATGTTATTTTTATGTAAATTTCGTCCGGTTCTTGATGCATTTTGCATTTATTTTATTTTACTTTTATGTTTTTTGATTTTATATTTATTTATATTCTCTCAAATTTTAGAGTGTTTAGTTGATGTTGTATGTTGTATTTTAAGTTATCCTGGTGCTGGGTTTTCGTGCTATATTACTGATACATTTAAACAATTTTCAAGGCCATCTTTTTGCAATGTTCAGCTTCCTCTCAAATCTATTTGAAATTATATCGTTTCTAAAAGATTTTTCTCTTTGGAATTGTTCTCGATGCCCGTGGTAGTCTTCTGCATGTCGAATTGATTCGCGTCTAAGATATTCATCTCTTCTTGTTTCATTGTAATTGAATGATTCTTTTAATAATCTTCTTTGTGCTGGTATGTTCAGTATGCTGGTGGGCTCTCATTTGGCCTCTCTTAGTCACGCTTGCATTTGTTCTTTGACCGATAGCTTTGATTTATTCTGTTTTATTGTTTCTATTTATATTACTTTCAAATCTCTTTGACAGTGCTCTCGTTTCTTCAATTTTTGTTTCTGGCTTTATTAATTCACTCAGTCTTGCATCTATTGCTTTATTTGTAATGAGATCTTGAACACTTCTTTTTGCCCTTAATTCAAAAATTCAAAACTTCAGTTAAACATTTTTTTATTTGAATTTCAAATGCTTCCATTTTTTCATCATCTTCTTGCTCCAAATCTGCCAATCCTATTATTTTGTCAGTCATTGATTTCTTTATTGTGAACCTATTTAAAAACTATGTTTTGGCTCTGGCATCTGTTGTTTCTGATTCTCTAACGTTTTCCCACAATGGCTTTGCTTCTGCTACTAATAAAATATCGAATGTGCTTGTCAATCACTGTCCATTTGTCAACAGCCATTCTTCTACGTTTATCTCTGACCCATTCTTCTGCTTCTTTTGATCCTCGTCCACCATAACATCGAATTTAGAGTGTAACATATCATGTTATGATTTTGGCCGACACTCCATTAATAATTTTGTTGTTTTTGAAACTGCATTGTTCTTTTTTTCGGCGTGATCGCCATTAGGTCGAACTTATTTTTAAGCGAATTAAATTCCATCAAGATTTATTTCATAGAAAGTGCCAAATGATCAATTATTTAAACACAAGATAATTGAAATATCTTAACTTTGATCATATAAAGTACACCAATAATACTAAAAAGCATTAAAAAAAAACTACTTTCTACTAAATAAGGTTGAAAAAAATTTAGAATTATCTAAATTTTATTTTCATTACTTCTGCGAGTTTATTTTAATTTTGCGCCCAACAACCAAAAGTTTACATCGTTTTAGTTAATGCCCAACACTTTCAGATATCTTCAATGTCCATGTTTTTAAAGTACTTTAAGTTGCTTTCATTTATTGTTTTTTAAATAGCACATTGCGAAATTTATTATAAAACTTTGATGTAAATAGATTTTAGACATTTCATTTTCAAATTCAAAGTTTAAATTAATTTGGTAATTATAATATTAAAGTTATTGGTCAATATTTAATACAAAAAAGAGTAACTTATAAATATTTTCTAAAGAAATAAATACCGAAATAATACAAACTTTTAATTAATTCGCATCATTTAATGAGGAGTTTATTGTATTGAATTTTAATTATATATTATCTATATTATTTATTTCTGAGCTTTTGTTTAAAATATAAAAAAACAATCGTCGATTTTAAATTTATAATAAATTTATTATCATTTAACATTTTTAATTATTTTTAATCCATTGATCTTATAAGGAGATTATTACTTATTATAAAATTGTTGTTAAAATGCGGCCAATACGTCGAATTAAAATGAAATACACTATCATTGCTTTGGTGCTCCTTTTAGTTTTTAGTGTATTATATTTTATTTTTTATAAAAGTAAAATTGATACTTTGGACTATGAGGCTTTTCGAAATTTGAAGAAAACATATGGTAGTGATTTATTTTTAAGTAATGCTGCGAATTCTGCTATTAAAATATCGCCTTTAATTGTATTTAGGCATTAACAATCAAACAGACGAGAGAGGTGAAATTATTAAATTAAACAAGAATTATTATTCAGTTAATTTTATTATTTTTTAATATAGTTAATTTATATGTTAGAGTAAAAGATATATAGATCAAGAAGTTATAAATGAAGAATTGCGACGTAAAGCATTTGATTTATATTTTGAAATTAAATCAATTTATATAAAATCTTCCTTGAAAAAAAAAATATTTTCTCCGTCGAAAAAGAAATTTGTCTCATTTTCTGAAAAAAATACGAATTGGCAAGATGGAATTTTTGGTGCAACTCAATCTTATATCATTAAATCTGTGAAGTTGGAGATTTTTAATACGATTCTACTTAACAATTATGATTAGTAAAAATCCATCTCAATATCCGGAAATCTCTAACGGATATTTAGGAATCCAAAGTTTTTCTGATGAAATACAAATTCAATCTGTGTTTTCTGGGTCTCATTTAGATACAAGAAGGTAATATTTTATATTTTTGATTAGTTTTATCTTTGAAGTTTATCTAATATTTAAATTAATAATCAATAATAATTAAATTATTAATAAAATATTACATTTCTTTTTAATCAATTATTAATGTTTATTTAATAAATTATAATTTTAAGGGTAAATTTAGATTATTTATCTTTTGTGTTTTTTATTTACATATTTATCACAATAATGATTGCTAGAAATATATAAAAGTATACTTGCAGTGCTTGTTTGAAACAATTAGCAATTTACCATTTCCCGATCCCAATAAGGGGGGTGAGATAGTGGAAATGTGTTCTCCCATTATGGTTACAAATTCAAACGAAAATAAATTATTCATGTTATCAAAAATTACCAAAAAATGCAAAATTTAAGACGGGAAATGCCTTTGATAAACTTGGGGCTATTACCCCCTCACATTATCCGGCAATGTTGAAGTACTAAGTTTAGAAAAAATAGAGAAAAAGTTATATTGGTATAAAATATTAGCTGTTAGCCTAGCTTAAAGAAATATGAAGATTTGTGAATTTTGGAAATGGGGGACGTAGGGGGACAATGATAAGTTTTATTTTAATATAAAAAAGATATGCTATTGGACATCGTATCAGAACTTTCCATCCAAAGCAGGCCTTTAATGGAAAATAAAAAGTTCCTTTTTCACTTGGTCTTAGCCGCTACTTTATCAATAAATATTTTTTATAAATATTGCGGAAATTGGCTTGTATAAATTACATTTATATAAATAATTCCGCTATCATCAAAAAAGAGATTTTAAAGTTTATTATTATTATTATTATTATTATTATTATTATTATTATTATTATTTTATTTATTATTAATATTTTTATTTATTTTTTAATAATATTATTTATTATTATAATTATTTCAATTATTATTATTGCTATTAATATTATTATTATTTATTATTATTATAATAATAATTATTATTATCTATTTATTTATTATTATTTTTATTAATATTATTTATTATTTATTATTACCATTATTATTATTAACTGTGTATGCGAATTTTCTCACGAATATTTTATTAAATTTATGATTATATAAATGATTCGGCTATCGACAAACATAAGTATTTTTAAGTTTATTTAATTCAGCCAAAGCAATGCAAATGTTGAAAAGTTAAAATTCATCAAAAAATGTTTTTTTGAAATGACTGATTTTATTTAAATTTCAATATTAAAAGTTTATTCTAAAATATTTTAAACTTTGTTCAAATCTTTATAAAATTTTTTATTTTGATTTATTCATGTTTAATTATTGTAAAATAAGATTTTAAAATGTTTAAAATATTTGTTTATAATTTTATTATTTTTTAAAAAAATTCGTGGGAAAAAAACATCAAACAGAAAAAAAGCAAAAAGAGATAGACTTTGTGAATTTTTTGTTTTATGGTTGATATTTTATACTTTATGAATAAACATCGGGGAAATTATTATTATTTATCTATCTATCTATCTATCTATCTATCTATCTATCTATCTATCTATCTATCTATCTATCTATCTATCTATCTATCTATCTATCTATCTATCTATCTATCTATCTATCTATCTATCTATCTATCTATCTATCTATCTATCTATCTATCTATCTATCTATCTATCTATCTATCTATCTATCTATCTATCTATCTATCTATCTATCTATCTATCTATCTATCTATCTATCTATCTATCTATCTATCTATCTATCTATCTATCTATCTATCTATCTATCTATCTATCTTCATGTTTTTACCTCCTTTTTACAAGTTTTGAATAGATCTTAACACTAATGAAATTTAATAATGCTGACTGTAAAAAATAAAAAAAACTATTATTTTGCGATTTTTAAATGATTGCCATTTGTATTTTAAATAGCTGAAATGATATTTCATAGGATTTAATTGAATAATCTCGTTTAAATCGCCAGATGACAAATTACCAAATCATGATAAATCTAAATTTATATTTTTATGTCTAATCAGACCATCATGAGAGGGCTTAGTTAATGATGTTAATAAATAATTTTCAGAGCCTCAATTCCTTCATGGACCATACGAAATATTACGGATATTCAGAATAAGCAAGGTTACGGAATAGTTTTGGGTCGACGTCTCGAGCTAGATATGTCAGATGCAAAGTTGTTGCAAATAATTTATTCTAAGCACTGTTTTGTGCAACAAAAGGTTTGTAAAATTATATTTATTATAATCATCAGGTTTAGTTGTAAATTTTGATGATAACGAAACTCTTATCCATCCGCTAGTTTGCATTTAATAATGCAATAATTGTCCTGCGATTCACATAAATGTCAATATTAAGTTTTCAATTATAGTGATTTTTCATTTAATTTCATATTTAATTCATTTGTTATTACAGTTTAAATTCCTTTAAAATTTTTTAAAATTACTGTTTATCATAACAGTTATCATGAAAATTTTATTTTTTACTATTTAATCAAATTGCTATAAATAAATATCCCAATGTCATGGGAAAGAATATTTTACGATATTCTACTTATAATTAGTAAATAGATAATAAATATAAAATAATAATAATCAACAAAGGCTACGAATAATGTTAATTATATTAATTATATAATTATATTAAAGGAATTCAAAATGATTGAAAATACTGTTGGGGTTCGATAAATCAGGCACAAAATAAAAAGCAAAATCTAAATAAACAGGTGTAATCAATAAAAAAAATTCAAATTCAAAATAATAAAAAAATCAAAAATAAATATTTACAGTGGAAACGTGCTGAATGATGAAACGAGTCAATTAAAATGAAATAAAATCAATGGGTCCCAAGAAGGAAATGTTTAAAGAATATTAAAATTAAGAATTAATCAGCCAATGAGAAACCAGAACTAATGGGAAACCCGAATGTCAACAAAATCATTGAATTAGACCTAGGGACATTCTGTAATTAGAGAAAAGTCAATATAAAAAAACCCTCTAATTGAAAATAAATGGAATTTCCCTTCGGTAATTAGATTAGGAGATCATCAAAATGATCATAACCCGAAGAGAATTAACTAAATTAATAAAATTGAGAGTCAACTGATGGTAAACAAATCAATACCTAATAAGAGTAGTATAAAAGATAGAGAACTTAGTAAAATTGTCAGTTTGGTTGAAGATAAAGTGTAGAATTTCGAACGTTAGAATAAAGACAGAGTCAACTAAGAGCAAGCCTATAAAAAGAGATCTCCCATTGATAGACCTATTTCAGTACGAGATAATAAAATTTATATTTGAAAAGTGTGCAGATAATGATATTGAAAATTGTATTAAAATCGTGAACTAGTGTCATGATTTCGAATTTATTTGAATAAAAACGCCGAGGTGTCAGAAGTTAATATCAAGATGTAATAAATACCCAACAATTCGGCATACGAAGGAAAATAAGAAAAACACAAAATAGTAATTTGTGATAAATTTATATACACAATCATTAACTCTTTAATATTGTATATAAGTGTTTGTAGGTTTGATTGATGATCTTTTTGTTTATCATTTATTACAATAAATCGTGCATTGTAGTATATTTATATTTTCACCTCTGATATCTTTTCATTTTTCAATGACATTAAGAATTTATTTTATTGGAATATTCACCAAATACCAATTTTAAAATATTTTTACATCTACCCGAATAAAATTTGTTATTCACTTTCTGCCCAAATAAAATTTTTCAATTCAGTTTCTATCAAAATAAAAATTTTTAATTCGCTTCTACCCAAATTTAAACTTATTTTCCAAATGACAAACAAATGTTCATTTTATCAAATTATCATGTAATTCAATAAATAAAAAAACAATATCAAATTGATAATATTAATTGTTGGTTTATTTTGTATTTACTTCATTAGTAGCCCTACAAAAATGGATGCAGGGAACTCCTACATCTAAAAATTGTTATTTGGGTAAAATGTGAATAAAAATTTTTAAAATGGGTAGAAGGTGTAATGTCCCTTTTTTATTTTCTGACTATGAATCAGTAATGATATTGATGTTATTAGATATATATATATATATATATTGTTTTCTTGTTAAACATATTGTTGATAGAAACGTCATCTTGTTTAAACATATCTCAATTAAGTATAAATTGACAGGAGTATATCAGAGTTCAGGTTTCAACTTAAAAATAAATATTTTAAACTGTTTTTAATTCGTGAATCAATTTTTAAAACAATAACTGTAGAGATTTGAGTTAGGATTTTTATTTCACAATTTTCGAAAATGAACACCAGTTTCAGTAATTACGTTTCCTAAATAATAAGTATTTAATCAGTGTTTTATTATTAGATAACACAAAATTATACATACATTCTACCGGTATTTATAAAGCTTTGTATGCATTTTATCGTTCTGATTTACTCATTATTGATACTCCTAGATATACGCCCATCAAACCTTTAAAAGCTTGCTTATTCATGAAATAGAAGTCGAATTTCTCAGTAAAAACTTAGAGTATATCGATATACATTTACCTAGAACCAATAAAAATGATGCCAGTTCAAATGTCCAATTTAAAGAGAAAGATTCGAAATTAGAGCATCTTAAGTGAGAATTTTATATTATTATAAAAATGTATTTTTGTTGCAATTGAAGTGGCGGATTATATTTTACTACTTCAATAATTACAAATTTTTATCCGATAAATGCCTGTAAATTAGGGAATATGTATGTTAATTTTAATATTAATCACAAATAATTGCCAAACTCCATTTAATTCAAAAATAGTATTTAACTTTACTGTTAATTAACAGTAGTAAATTGTTTGAAATTTTGAAATTTTAACAATAATGTTTCTACTTTCAAAATTTAATTTCCAATTTTTGATTCGTTAAAAAAATTGATTGTTAAAAAAATGTTTCATATCCAGGATTTGAACGGTAACAATAAATAATGTAAATAATGCGATAGATTTTTGCAACTGAATTCTCATGCAGTTTTTGAGATTCACATGCTTTAATTTAAGCATAAATTCAACTTTCAGTTCCACTATAAATTCAACGCTACCCACGGCAATAATGTTTCTTTAATTATCAAAGTTCTCCGAACTTTGTGAACAACTACTAACAAAATGTTTTAATGCACCACTTTATAACATTTTCCGAGGTTCAAACATAATGGTTGTTCAATATGCTTGTCGAGACTCATTTGCTGCATGGATGTACTAATAATACATAATTATAATACAAAATTTTAACTTTTAATGATTTTTCGATTACAAAATCAGGAAGATTATTAATTTAAAAGTGCTTATTATTGATTTTCTCTATAAGTCGCCATCTACCCGCCTCTATTGTCTATTAACCCATTTTCGCTAACAAGAAAGCTGTAGCGGCAACTGAGCCACAGCACCACCCACTTTGGAATTCACTGGTCTAATATCATGTCCATAATTTCAAGATTTACTTTTTGATGCACATGAGTTATGATCTTGAATAAAGTTATGACTGATACCCAAATAAACTTAAATTCATATTGATTGTTGGTACATTGCACCAATAATATATGTGTCATGAGTACTAGTCTTCCTTGGATACAGACTATTCCATTGATAGGGCTGGCTTTATCTTGAAAATATATAGATTCAGATACTCCTTCCTTTTATATCAATAATGTTTAATTTGACACTGTCATTGATGTTAATTGAAGCCTCAAGAATCCAAGATAAATATATTATTTTGAATTGAGTACTGAAACAAAATTGAACGATAATATCCTTTATTTATTTGGCTCCTGTGTTAATGGGCTATTATTTCTATTATTGTAAATATTTTGTTTTATCAAATTTACAAAATTGCAATAACACATTGTTACAATTCTGATTTTGCTTTAACCCTTTCGCAGCTGCTGTGACATGTCCCAGCAGAAGTTTAAAAACTGCTGAATTTAAAAGTTTCCATTTAATATGGGATATATGTATACCAAATCGTCTTCTGTAATCTTATCTAACGGTATTTAACTTTGTGCTTCTCTTTAAAGTTATTCATGTTTAACAAATTTTAATAAAAATAATAAATTTTAAAAAAATCTTTTAAAACCTAAAAAGGAAAGCCGTCGCGAAAGGGTTAAAATAGCGAAAACCACAATAAAAAACTAATTAACAGCATAAAATTTAAAAATTTTATGTAAATTAAAATAAATTTTAAAATTTGTTCTTATTAAATAAATTTTATTTTAGAATACTAAAACATTTTATAAAACAACGTTTTTAATTAATTCACTCGAAAACAACAACAAAATCAATCGAAATATCCAAAATTTACCCACAGAACTATTAAAGCATTTTTAAAACATTCGTACTCATAATATTTTGCACATTAATTTACACATTTCTTTTATTGACAACGATTTTATCATTATTTTTAACTAGCTTAGAAAAAAAATTGCTTCTTTCAAATTTGAGAACCCATTGTTTATGTGGATGACGGTATGTGGATGATATTTTTTTCGTATTTGAAAATCAGAAACATTTAGAATCGTTTTTTTCATTTTATGAACAGTTTACATAAAAATTTCTCAAGTGCGTAACGGCAAGATATTGCTCGATTTCATTCTTGGATTTATTAATTTCGCGTAAAGATAAACATTATGGGACAAAGATTTATAGAACATCAACTGTAGGGTGGTCCTTATTTTTCAACTTTCAAAAATTGCCTGTCTCACCCTTTTATTTTGTTCCTATATATAAGAAAAAAATTTAGGCCAAATATGAGCTCAATTGAACAACATTTAGAGGTATCTCAATGAAGTCAAAGTTTTATAATAGACCGCATTATCAAAAATAGTGAAATACATAACCCCCACTACTGCTGAGTTTAAAATTTAGCAATAGATTCTCATTTAAATCATCTCTGATTTTGTTAATTACTACTCAGTGTGTGGGAACCAGCATTTGATGTTCTTATTCTACTTCTTCAATATTTTGTGCAACTAACTGTCTGGTGAAGTTATAGTGAATTGTTATTTACGTTTAAGAAAAGCTCTGAATAGTATTTATTACTGTAATTATTTAAAGGTATGTACTGATTATCTGCTAACTTATTGTTTACATTTTTGTGTAGCTTCTGGTTGAAAATATTGTAATAGATTTTCTGTTACTGCAATAGTGGCAACCTGACTGTGAATTGTAGTTGCAGTTTTACTGGACTTAGTGGATTGCTAGCAGTAATTAATAAATAATTTCTCACTGTAAATCAAATCATGACATACATTGTATTGTACTTCACTTACTTTTAGAATGAACAGTACCAGGTCTAAGACAAAGGTGTATCTGCTGGAGAGTTATACAGAGGTTTTGACTGGTGGGAAGTTGCCTTCATTACGGCAGGTACTCGGTCTTTTCCTTCATGAACACAAAGAGAATGGCAAAACAATACGAGAGGCATCAACGATTGCCATTGAAAGTACTGCTAAGTTTTGGCAAAAGGCAGGAATACCAACAAGGGCAGTTCAGCATTGCCAAGCTAAGTTAGAGAGTGAATGGCGTTTACTAAAGAAAAATGCATCAAGGAAAGCTGAGACACAGAAGGCTAAGGAAGCGGCATTTTGTTCTAGGCTGGATGATTTATTTGACATCGCCCATGCCGATGCACTCAAGAATATAAAGATAGAAGAAGACAGAGAATTTCTTATAGCTCAGAGGGAGAAGGGACGGAGAGGAAGTATGCTGGGGCTTGATGTAACTCTTACCAATAAAGAGCAAAGAGCATCTGAAGCTAGGGACAAGCTTGCGGCTAGACGGCATTGAGCAGTGTGTGACCAGCAGTAGTTGGATGCGAAGGCTGAACTCAGTGAACTGGACAGCCACAGCAACAGCTCCTCATCTGAATCTGACGAATCAGGTGATGAAATGCAGGGTGCTACTGGCGGAGTTCACACTCCTGTTCGATCTCAACGCAAGAGAGGGAGGTTGGAAGTGGTTAGCCCTGGGTTAGCTGCAATGCTGGACAGAACGAAGGTGTCTGACCGTAAGGCTGTGTACCTAGTGGCAGAAACGGCAAAAAGTCTTGGTCAAGATGTGAAAGATCTTGCCTTGAACAGGAGTACAATACGTCGACAGCGACAAGATCATCGGGAGATGATATCAGGCCGTCTAAGAGAGGAGTTCCGAGCTGATGTTGACGTCCCACTGATTGTGGATTGGGACTGCAAAATGCTTCGTGACCTAACGGGCAAGGAGACCATAGATCAACTACCCATCCTCGTCTCTGGAAAAGCACAAGTTGAACCGTGTATGCTGCTCTAAATGAATGGGGGATTGCCGATCGGGTGAGAGCCATGTCATTTGACACGACGAGTTCAAACACAGGTCTGGCCAATGGGGCTTGTGTCCTTCTCGAGCAGATGCTTGGCATCAATCTGTTGTCCCTTGCGTGTCGCCATCACATATTTGAACAGGTTATTGGAGACGTGTTTCAGACATGCATGGGACCATCATCAGCACCGGAGGTCCTAATGTTCAAGCGGTTCCAGTCATGCTGGCAGTTCATCGACCAGGCATCATATTCGACTGGAATGGATGACAAAGATGTTGCAGCTGTCCTGATGGATACACGGAATAAACTACTGGAGTTTGCAGAGAGTCAGCTGCAGATAATGCAGCCAAGGGATGATTATCAGGAATTTCTGGAACTGTCGATAATTTTCCTCGGAGGAGTCCATGCAAGAGACATTCGTTTCATCGCTCCAGGTGCCATGCACCATGCTCGATAGGTGAGCAAAGTACTGTACAGTTTGAAGGTTTATATGTTTCGATCGCAGTTTGATTTCAAACCAACAGAAGTAAAAGGGCTGCGAGACATCTGCACTTTCTCGGTCAGCCTTTACATGAAAGTCTGGTTCACAGCTCCTTGTGCTGCAACAGCACCGCATAATGATCTCACGTTCCTTCAGGCCCTCATTGATTATGAAGTAGGGCACCCAGCCATCTCCAAGGCAGCTTCTGCTAAAATGGCCAAACATCTTTGGTATATCTGGTATATATTTGTTGACGGCATTAAAAGCGTGACAATTTGCTTCTTTCATTTTTATATAAGAGTTGCGAAAAACGCACCATTCGTAGAAGCTTTGATGCTCTTGAGCTACCTCTAAATGTCAATATTTTCTCCCCAAAATTTTTCTCCAGTGTTTTTTGTCTAAAAGAAACAACTGTGGAGGGTGAGACATTGAAAAACACTAAAAAAAATTTTTGGCCCTGTATAAGGACCACCCTAATCAACTGACACCGGAAAGTTTTTGTGAATTTAAGTATAAGATAAATATGGTAAAAGGATTGTTCTATCGTTCATGGTCTTTATATTCTAATTTTGCTAATTCAATAAAAAGTGTTTATAAATTGGTTGCGTGTTTGATATAAAATGGGTATTCGATATCATATTTATTATTGATCATAAGAAATTGTTGACTAACTGATTCTAAGGATCCATGTTTGAGAGTGTTTGAGTGAAATTTGCCTAGTTCGAACAAATAATTATGTTTTCGCATCATTTTTGGTCTTTGGAATTGAAAGCGTTTGAACTCTTAACTAAATAATATTATTCATCTAAATTTACCTATACAATAATATTTTATTCAAACAACTGATGTAATTTTAAGTGATTAAAATTTTATTAGCAAATACCTTTTAAAACATTTGATATGTTTTCTTTTAATATATAATTTTCATTATGATTATAAATCAAAATTTAATTTTTCACAAATTTTTGGCACTGCATTTATTTATCTCCAAATTACTTTCGTTTTTTTCTGATTTCAGTTTAATGTTTCATTTCAGATCAGTCGTTGGGGTTACCAATCAAAATGATCGGAAAAATCATCAACAAAACATATTTGCTACATATCATGTTATACCGGACAAACTAGTCGTCCATTACAGCCAAAAAGTTCAGAAATTTTATTACATACTCTCCATAAGTGAGAATGAAACAATTTCCACAGAACATTTTAATTTAGGTAATTTAAAAAAATCAATTGTTTATTCTTAAAATTTTTTGTAATAAAAATAATTAATTAAATAAATAATTTAATTAATTTATTATTAGAAAATGACATTAAATCACACATTTCACGATATATTTTAACAATTTTCCTGCCATCTTTAGGTAGGATAGAAAAAATATAGATATTATAGGTTTAATAAACAAATTACAAAATTTTCAATTCCATATGAGATAGAACATGTATTATGTTTGTTTGGTTGCTTCATACAACCAACATTTTTCAATTTTTTTTACATCAGTTTCGGCCCTATAATTTCTGTGTTCCACTGTGTTCCCATTTATCCACCTGTAACTTTTATTAAAGAACCCATATTATGGGCAGTAAAACACCCCAGCGCATTGTATCCCTTACACCACCCTGAACTTTAGGTCTGGTCATACTAGGTAAGTAAATTTATGAAGAAAAAAACGAATGAAACAGTTCTGTGATGTCTGCGCTAGATTAATCGGGGTTTCACAATCTTCATGATCTGTTTCCATTGGTTTACAGACTATTTATTCTACTGCATGGGCCACAAAACATGTCTTCCATTGTTTATTTTAGAAATAGTTTCGAATAATGTGTGTTTTAAGTGTAGCGGAAGTTTGTTATATAAATTGAGCATAATTTGTACAAACCTTGTAACCTTTTTTTCATCCATGGCATTTCTTAAATATGACTTAGGTATTTAAGTGATGAAAAAGAACGATTTGCTGTACAAGTTAATACTGTCAAAGTACCGAAAATTGTGAGAGGAATATAAATATTTTTATAAAATATTTGATCAGATATTGCGGATGTATCATAGTAGTAGTCGATTTGATTTTAATTTCTTCAAATTTTTGTACCACAGCTTAAACTAATATTCAAGAGTTTTTTGTTACAATCAATATCTTTTTGATAGAAAATATTCCATTTCTAATTTTATTTGATAATCTATAATTAAATTTAGGGGTGCAAATGCCTCTGATATCCATGGTAGCAAGACAATTTCGATTAATAGATTAGTAATTTCGAATGATGAATTTTTTAAAAAAAAATTCAAACAAATTTAATTACTGTCTGCACAATATAGATCTAATCCTTTACTTCAAAATACTCTTCATTGTCTTTTCCAACTTTATCTTATCATTTTAATGGATTATGTATAATAATTGATAAAAATATATCTCTTAAAATCGGTTACCCGTCGAAATTGCGAAAACAAGAAGTTTTTATAAAATTCTCGATCAAAATTTCTTTCCTAAATTTTTGTTCCAATTATCCTTATCATTTATATTGACAAGTATTAAAAATAATTTTAAGTTAAAAAATGCGAGCAATGAACTCATTTAATAAATTGATGTTAAAAATATCGCTTATCATAAAATATTTAGGCGAGTCGCTTATGGAAAATAATAATAAACTTTATTCGAATCACACCTGGGCATGGAATAATATTTGGTCGTTTAGTGGGATTTTTTTGAAATTTTCGGATGAATTAGATGTACCATTACTGTCTGCACAATATCTACTGATGACCAATTCTCCGAGTTTCGGTAGACATGATGAATTCGGTTCAATGGCAGCCACTGGATTGGGAGTCATTTCAAATCAGGGCATTGGTTCTAAATTGGTAATTTATTTATATAATACCTTTATTGGATTTTTATGCTTAATTTCTATATCACTTGTTAACATCGAAATTAATAATGATTCTTTTCCATTATATTATACATTTACGTTATCTATTTTATGAAATTTTCGGAATTATTTGGATATTTTTCGTCTTTCATTCATTTCAGATGTCTGGAACACAACTTTCTAATCTCAAAACCTTTCATAATAGTGTGAACTTTCCAATCACTAACATTGAGCCCCCCTTGAATAATGACTTTACACTAATTCTCTTACACTATTTCTCTTTGTTATATGTTTGTTTATTGTAGAATATGAATTGTAATGGTCGAATTGAGTATAGCCAGGAACTATGGATGATGGGTTATCAGACTTTTATGAATCCAGATTCTGTAAAAGCAATGCTAAAAAATAGAATCAATCAATCAAAGGTGTCTTTGAAAATTGCTGAAAAATTTGGGTTGGAGGGTTCAAGATTTCCTGTTATTGCTAATGAATTGGGTATGAAGTGATTGAAATTACGCATTATATACAATTATTTGGTTTTAATTTAGAAGTCAACCCACATTACAAATTTAGGTCTAAAGTAATTTTTGCATGTTCACAACTTGCACGACAATAATAATTAATTTATTTAATTTTGGTTGTAATGATGTATGAATGTAACGCTCAGTTATTTTGCTATTGTGAAAGAGAGTAAAAAAATCATATGAACCATTGGTACGACTGCTAATTTCTATAAAAATATACGACAGAATTTCCTTTTATAAAATAAGGAAAATTTGACACGGAAGCGTTTTGTAAACATTGTAATTCAAGCTTTAGTATAATTGATGGTGGTGCATCAGATATTAACGACCAAATACAAAGCAAGAAACGCAAGTAAGCAGTTGTATCGTCAAGTATGAGTACTTTTTTCGTAAAACATGATAGCACCAAAGATGACAAGGTAATTGCTAACGAATTGTGTTATGCTTACCATGTTTTAAAACATGGTAACATTTTTTTGAAAAATTCTTTGTCCAGGTTTGTTGTGGTGAAAATCTGGCAATCCTAGTATCAATCAATACTCGGGTTTAAGTTGTGTTTATAGATTTTTTCTGTTGTATAAGGGTAGAAGCATACTGCATCAATCTAAAGTAAACACACATACTAATTTATAGAATAGCTAGAGCAAAGTATTTCCAGATTTTATTGTATTTTACTCATCATAATTTTTGTTGTGGTTTTAAGTACAAAGGCCATAATTTTAAAGGGTTACAGCTAGGGAAATAATAACTATAGTAAAAATAATAATAAACATAATTTCAATAAATAACTATATAAGCCAATTTTCGCAATGTTGTTTATTCGAAAATGAAATATTAAATATTTCGACCTAAACTAGGTCCTGATCACTCACAAAACAAAATTCAACAAGTCTATTGCATTCTTCTTCTTCAACCACAGAAGAAGCAGAAGGCAAAAGACTTGAATAAACATTGCGGGAATTGGCTTATACCAGGCATGTCAAGTTCAGTAAAATCTAAAATTCAAAAAATCTTTAATATAATTTAAGAACATTTTTTTATGTACATACGTAAACATATACATTTATTTATGTCTATAATTTTTATAAAATCTTTAACATTCATTCATAAGAATAACAACATTGATCACTGCATAACAAAATACACAAGTCCGTTTCAAAAAAAAATTGACAATGATGGCAGTAATTGACTGACAATGATGGCAGGACAGAGCAGTTAGTGGATCGAACGCCGATTGTGGTATCTGGTTTGAACACTGAGTATCTCTTGGCCATTCCGAAACTTCCAGTCAGTACCGGTGAGTTAATGGGAAATGCTATGGTCCATATACTGCAAGCCTGGAAAGGTGTTCCAGATTGGCTAGCTGGACTGTGTTTCGATACGACCAACTCGAACACAGGAATCAACACAAGAGCTATTACCGTCATTCAACGGGCATTTGATAAACGTTTACTGTTTCTCGCTTGTCGGTATCTCATTTTGAAAATCGTATCGGCTGCAGTTTTAGATCAATTCTTCAAGTCTTCAGGTCCGAAGATTTGAACTTTTTGGCAGCTTCAAAGAGCTGTGGAAGTTCACTGACTTGACAAAACATGCTGCGATTGATGCTTCCGTCAGTGGTGTGAAATTAGACTTGACAAATCCTGAGAAAAATTTGCTGGATGTGAAGAGAGCAGAAGTTGTCAGTTTCCTTGAGAACCTGATCAGTAAAGAAATGCAACCGCGACAAGACTATCTGGAGTTTTGTAAGTTGTCACTGATAATGCTGGGTGAAAGTGTCACTGGTGACAGTGATGACTGCCGAATACATTTCAGTCCCCCAGGTGCCTATCATCGTGCAAGGTGGATGGCAAAGGGCATCTACTGTCTAAAGTTCTATCTGTTTCGGGAATAATTCAAGCTCACTCAACAAGAACTGCATACTCTTCGTCGCATATGTCTGTTCACGATAACGATCTACGTCAAGGCTTGGTTCACTGCTCCTAGCAGTTGTGAGGCACCCTGTAATGACCTTTGCATGCTGCAAAGTTTGGAATTATTTGCTGCTGTTGACAGTCAAGTGGCAGGCATTGCAATAAAGAAAATGAGAAGCCATCTGTGGTACCTGAGCGAAGATTTGATCGGACTTGCTCTTTTTTCAGTTGATGTCTGGGACAGTGAAAAGACAGCCATGGTTGATGCCTTAAAAAAGTCGAAGATGCAAACAGATCTTCGACGAGTTGATCCCAAGACAATTACAGAATTTCAGACGAAGACTCTGCCAGATTTTGTGACCAAACGATCGCTAAACTTGTTCACAGCAATGCACATTGATCCCGCCTTCCTGACTGGACAACCGTCAACGTGGTCTGAGTGCCCAGGTTACATCAGTGGAAAGCAGAAGATCACAAGTCTGAAGGTCATCAATGACTGTGCCAAGAGGGCAGTGAAGCTGGAGACAGACTTTAATAACATACTGACGCATGACGAATCACAGCGACAGCTGGTATTCCAGATTGTTGAACATCACCGAAAACTTATAGCAGTGCCTCTCAAGAAAAACTATAAAATTGAATAGACACTTTCACGTTGCCCTTCCACTTCCAGCTGTTACCTGATACTCAATACATGTACTGAGACTAGCTGAACTCAAATGTTGTGTCAATTGTACAATTAAAACATAAGATCTCAATGTTAATTTGAAAATTTTGTATTTTTCGTCATTTTCTAAACTTTGATTGCTTTGAGGAGTCGCTTAAACTTAGTATATAGGTCAATAATTTGGCATAAGTGTTACTGTCCCTAAACCTCATTAGACCAGAGGGTAGCTGATAATGAAATGAAAAATTTTTTTTTCGTCATTCACTGGTGAACCGGCCTAATATATATATATATATATATATATATATATATGCATTTTTATTTTTATTGATTTGCCAATGCATATATGCATTTTTTTATTAATAAATGTTTTAAACTTAGTAATTTTTCGTGCGGCCTACACAATTCTGAAATTGTCAATGTGGTCTGAGGCATTTAGGTGTTTTTTGATAAGCCTGGCTTACTTTGTTGTTTCTTAAAATTATGGGTAATAGAGGGAAATTGGGGATTAAAACTTATAGATTAAAAATGATAGATAGTTTACGACTGCCAGCTTTAATTAAAGCTGTTCAAGAATTCAAAATCATATGGAATTTGAAGATAAAAATTGTTAATGAGCGTTTAGACTTGTAAAATTGATTCAATAAAAAACATTTAATTAATTCATTTTTACTATTCTTATTATTTTTATTATTAATTATTTACTATAAATATTTTTATTTTTAAATAAATAATTAAATAAATTTGGCAACGATTTAATTAAACGATAACGCCAATAAAAAACCTTTCTTACGATATATTTCGATAGCACAGCTATCATCTTCAGGTACTCAAAACCAACTAAAAATATTATGAATTAACATTTAATTTAAACAAATTATTTTTTATTAATTTAATTTTTTAATAAATAAATATTTTTAAAAATATATTTTAAATTAATTTTAAATTTTAAATTTTTTTACTTATATTCTAATTTTTTAAAAATTAATGCAATTTAAAATTTTCAATTATTTTAATAATATTAAAAAAACAAACATGATTTAACATACGTAAACTATTTAAAAACATTCAAAACATTCGTAGTCACAGCACTCTGCACGTTAATCTTTGGATCCAATGACCTTATCAGCAATAGAGGCTGTAAAAGTGATATCGGAATGTCTGATTTTAGAATTTTGTTGAGAAGTTTTAATAGTTATTGGGAACGAGTGATATGTGAAGCATTGCTGATAAGGTCATTGGATCCAAAGATTAACGTGCAGAGTGCTGTGACTACGAATGTTTTGAATGTTTTTAAATAGTTTACGTATGTTAAATCATGTTTGTTTTTTTAATATTATTAAAATAATTGAAAATTTTAAATTGCATTAATTTTTAAAAAATTAGAATATAAGTAAAAAATTTAAAATTTAAAATTAATTTAAAATATATTTTTAAAAATATTTATTTATTAAAAAATTAAATTAATAAAAAATAATTTGTTTAAATTAAATGTTAATTCATCATATTTTTAGTTGGTTTTGAGTACCTGAAGATGATAGCTGTGCTATCGAAATATATCGTAAGAAAGGTTTTTTATTGGCGTTATCGTTTAATTTTTATTTTTACTAATTTTATTTTTTCGATCTATTTAATCTATCATTTTTAATTTATCAATTCTAATCCACCCAATTTCTCCTATTACCAAATTATGTTTGTATAAATTATTCTGCTGTCGACAAAAATAATTTTTAAGTTAATAATAATATAAGAACTTCTTTTGGTTTTTGCCACTGATTTCTTTTCATTTTTCAATAACATTAAAAATTTATTTTGACTATGACTCAATAATGATGTTAATAAAACATCGATATATTTACTAATTCATAATAAAATAATTCTTAATGTCATTGAATAATAATAATAATAATAATAATAAATAAAAATATTCCGGTAGTGAAGGCGATATTGTTTTACGGAAAATGTTTAATTGTACTAGGAACTACCGACAAAGTAAGTTTTTGAATTTTGGTTTTTTATATATTTTGTGTGGGTATATAAATCAAGTCCTACTTAGATTATAAATATATGTCATATATATTGGAATGATTGCCCATTATTTCCGCTCTCAAGCTATTGATCACAATCGATTTATGAAATTAATTGGTATTAGTAAACGTAATTTTGTGCATCATGATGAAAACAAATGTTTTTGTTTTAAATTTACAAATATTTTGATTTTTACAATTTAATAAAATAAATTTAAATATATATATATATATATATACTATAAAGCAGAAAAGGCACGAGTATGTCCATCTGTCTTTCACAAGACAATCTGTGAAAATTAATAATTTGACTTTTGCAAATGTAATTCCAGGTGCCATTTCTAGATCAACTGCAATATTTCAAACTTTTAATTTTTCCGCTGAAATTCACAGACTTGGGTTTTGCCGATGTGTGCTTCTCGCATGAATGAATGTCATGAGTGAATTATCTCAACATTGTTCATCGCTGATTATCATGAAGAGACTAAAACTATTGTATTCGTCTTAGTATTAAAATAAATTTGTAATAACAGGACAAATAAAAATAGTTATAATGAATAAGAAATGAATTTGAATTCTTCGGGGAGAAGTCGAGTAAAAAAGCTTTATATGTAATTTATTTTAAAAATGTAATTGGGTATTTTGTTGTCCTAATCGATCAATATCGTTATTTTAATGTTATTTCATTGTGTAAATTCAATATAAATTTCAAGGAGAAGAGCTTTGTCCCAATCTGTTATGCAAAGATATTCATTTTCCTACTGGAATGGTGGCTTTGAAACTGAAACACTATTTAATGATGACAGGGGATAAATCGATGTTCACTTCTGAGACTGGGTTCAAATTATTGTCTGATATAAATACTTATTGGCTATCTGTACTCAATACCAGCACATCCGGTCATTCGAAATTCAGTAGGTGCATTTCATTTATAATATATTTTTGTATTCATTTATATTTTCAGTATCCTTTTTTGATTTCAATTCCTGTAAAATATTATATGTAAAATTATTGATTAAATAAATACATTTATACATGTGTTGAATCTAAATAAAGTAATTTGAAAATATATAAATATAATTTAATTTTTTTCAAAAATTTTTTCAATGAATTTTATTAAATGGAATTTTTGAATAATGTTTTGGTCTCGTTGCTACACAGTAGTTCTGTTTAGTAATAATAAAAATAATAGTAATAATAATAATAAAAATAAATTCATCCACAAAACAGATAAAACTAACTTGATATCAACTTATCAATACCGTTAACCCATACACACTGCAAAACCTACTGATTAATCACCGAACAAAGGTGACCAGGTACGGTATTACGAATGACTGAGTACTGTACAATGCACTATATACACACTAGACATCTTAACTATTATCTAAAATTTAGATTCTAAAATAAACAATTAAATAAAATAAAACAGGGTTAGGTATAGGGTTAGATCAATTCTGGACCAAAAAAAATTCAGTTAGGGTTAGTATTTTGTATTTTTTTGGATTTGAACTCGGGAGGTACTTGAGTGCATAAGCACCTACTAATTACAGTGAATTTATAAAATTGTAAACTCGCACCCCTGGTTAAGAACCACTGATTTAAAGGGTAAAGATAATTTAAATGATGACTTTTAATGAAAATAATGAATAAGGTATTCAGTTATTCAATGTCTAGTGTGCACATAGTGAGTTATACAGTATTCAGTCATTGGTTACTGTTGTTCAGTGATTAATCAGTAGGTTTTGCAGTGTGTGTAGGTTAACAGTATAGATAAGTTGATATCAAGTTAGTTATCCTTTTATGGATGAATTTATTTTTATTATTTTTATTATTATTATTATTACTATTAAGAGCTACTGCGTAACAACGAGACCAAAACTTTAATCAAAAATTCAATTTAATAAAATTCATTGTAAAAATTTTTGAAAATACTCATTAAAATTTCATCGTTATCAACATGTATAAAAAATTTCATTGTAAAATTACACTAAAAATTTCATCTTATATTTACCTATAGAAAATACTGTGACCAAATATTGCATGTGTTTTTTATTGAGTTAAAAAAACCCTGACTATAGTATGACCATCGTAGGCAATTCAAGCAAAATTTTTATTTTAGTTTTTTTATTGAGGAAAAATACTTCTGACAAAAATCGAGAATTTAATTTTATATGCTTTTTTATTAAGAAAATATTTTTAGGCTTTTTTATAGAAAATAATTCTTAGGCTTTTTAATTGAAAAAATATTTTTAGGCTTTTTAATTGAAAAAAAGCCTTTTATTGGTAGGCGATTCAAGCCATTTTTATTTTATGCTTTTTTTATCGATGGGCGATTCAAGCAAATTTTAATCTTAGGCTTTTTTATTGATAGTCAAAAATACCCCGACTATAGTGTGACCGTCGTAGCCGATTTGAGCCAATTTTTATTTTAGGCTTTTTTATTGATAGGCGATTTAAGCCAATTTTATCGAGAGTCAAAAATACCCCCTTACTGTAGTGTGACCAATAGTAGGCGATTTGAGCCAACTTTTATTTTAGGCTTTTTTATCAAGAGCTTATTTTGTGGATGAAAAAAAATATTTTTGAAAAAATTGTTTAAAAAATTTTATTTCAAAAATTGGCGCCAAAAAAAATTTAATTTCGAAAAATAAACTCGTTATTTTACGAAGGTTTGTAGATCTATATATAAATTAATTATTTCTTATGGTAGACCAATTTTATTTTGTATAAATAATTAGAACTATTTTTATTTATTATTTGCTTCAAATCGTACATTTTCACACACATGAAAAGCGAACAGCTCATATATTGTATTTTAGCATATAAATAGGGTTGTCCAGCATTACCTAGGAAATCATGCGTTCTGAAGTTTTTTTAATAGATTCCTAATAATGAACGAAAATAAAAATTATTTGATCTGTTGTTAATAATATTAACATCTTCGATGGAATCATAAGCGAATAAATTTTTTATAAGATGACACCTAAAGAAACATAGAAATTCTAAAACAAAGTAAAAAATATCACTACTTTATAAAAATAAACACTTTTAAATTAATATAAACCAAATAATAAATATAATTAATATTATTCTCTTATTATTTTTTCCAAAAAATATTTTATTTAATAATTTCAAATATTTTCATTTCTTTCAAGTATAACGTACCTACTATGATGAATAAAATAATCAAAATTTTTAATTGAATATTCAATACCGGAAGTGCCCCTTATTCTTAAAAAAATAGTCGAGTTTTATAGCAAAAACATTTACACAATTGCAATATTTTTTCATAATGATAGAATTTTTTTACTATGACAATATTTTTTTTTAAAAACATGAAAAATTTAAACACAAAAGTCCTTACTAAAACGTGCTTTCTAAAAATGTACTTTTTAATGCCAGAAGTGTTGTAATTTAATTAGTTTTTGTACAATTTTTTTTCGGCAAATGATTTTAAAAATATAGTAAAAAGGGAGAAATTAAAATAGAATTAAAACCAGAATCGGCTGAAATTTTGGTTTCAACGGGTTCGGATTCAGGATTCACAAAGGAATGCGAACCGGAGTGGTTCGGTTGGGTTTCGGTTTGCCAAATTGGTTAATCTAAGTCATTGTTATAACGACGTTTAACGTATTAGACTAACTCGGTTAGATTGTATGTAGAATGCCATCAAATGTTAAAATCGAATTTTTGGAACAACTAACTAAACCTGGATGATCTTGCAAAGGTTTTCAAAAAAATATTCCTTGTGATTGCACCAGATTTTATTTTATTGATCTACCTAAAATTTAGAATCTTCTGGCCCTAGCTCATTATCGTCTACTGTTCAAAATTCTGCTTTTAATCTTGGTCTTCTCAAGGAGACTTTGCTAGCGATTCCAGTTCTGTTTTATTATTTGAATGTGCCATATACGACGACAGTTGGCAATTATATGCTTAAGCTAGAGAACATTTCCAATTCAATTAATATTCCATTTGATTCTGCCAATAACTACAATCCACCTTTCGAAGGTTTCAATGTTCTATCAGACAAAATTGAATTTCCAGAAGGGATCATGTTGAGACATCCATTGGATTCCAAAGTTGATTTAGATTCTGGTATCAGAAATGTAGAAGTCTATGAAAATGTTAGTTTTATTTATTATCTCAATAAGTGACATAATAATTTATCATCTAACATAATATGCAAGTAAATTCAGCATTTTGAAAGTTCATTTTAACTAAACAAATCTAAAAATGACTACATAATATTTGCACAAAATTTCTTAAATTAAATTTAATATTTTTCAACAGAGAATATCCACTTACATTCATTCACATATTTAATTGATGATAAAAATTATGGAAAATACTATTAATGTGTAGTTCATTTATGCCTGGGTTTGTTTTAAACAATGCAAAAATTAATACAAACTAATAAAATGTTGAGGTTGCAGCTATCCTTGATCAAAAAACACCAAAAGATTTCAATTCGATAGGTTACACTAATGTCTACATCGCTCAGCAATTATATTGGTTGGTACGTGGTCATGAACCAATGTATTTATGAGGTCCGGTAACATCACGTGTTCACATTAATATTTTATTCCTGGGTTCTAGACTACCATTAGAAGGATTTACATCGTTATTATTCTTTTCGCAGATCTACTCACATCTCGATCACTGTCTTCATAGCAAATCACATCTAACTCGATTCAACTCGTATTGCACAGTTATCAATTTTTATGTCATTTTCACATATTTGACTAAAAATAATATTTTTGTTATTTATTTTTAGTGTTTAAATATATTATTATTATTTAGTAAAAGAAGATCAAAGTTTTATATTTATTTTCAATTTTTATTTAGATCTGTATAAAAAGTTTATTTGGATTTATTAAATTTTAAATATTGGCAAATTAAATTTGAAAAATTTGTTTAAATATGTATATATTTTTGTGTGAAGAAAAATATAAATTAGAGAGGAAGCAGAAAGTGAAAGTAGTATTTAATTTTGTTTCGTGAGTGATCAAGACCTATTTATAATTCATTTTTCTGAATAAATATTGCAAAAATTGGCCTACGTACTTATTTATTTAAATTATATTTATATAAGTGATTCCCGCTATCGACAAAAAAGATTTTAAAGTTTATTATTATTTTTTTTATTATTATTATATAAATAATTAAATAAACATGGAAAGGATTAAATTATAAGAAAGCACCATGCAAAGATACGTTTCATGATATTATATTATGGCCGTAATAGGAAGGTTTTTAAGCAGATAAGTAAACAGCTGTAAAATTAAAATGATAAGATTGTGTATAATTCGTATAAATAAATAATTAAATAAATTTGGCAACGATTTAATTAAACGATAACGCCAATAAAAAACCTTTCGTACGATATATTTCGATAGCACAGCTATCATCTTCAGGTACTCAAAACCAACTAAAAATATTATGAATTAACATTTAATTTAAACAAATTATTTATTAATTTAATTTTTTAATAAATAAATATTTTTAAAAATATATTTTAAATTAATTTAAAATTTAAAATTAATTTAAAATATATTTTTAAAAATATTTATTAAAAAATTAAATTAATAAAAAATAATTTGTTTAAATTAAATGTTAATTCATAATATTTTTAGTTGGTTTTGAGTACCTGAAGATGATAGCTGTGCTATCGAAATATATCGTACGAAAGGTTTTTTATTGGCGTTATCGTTTAATTCGTATAAAGTACATATTATTTTTATTAATAAATTTAAAACTCCGGTTGGATTGTATCCAGATATCGTTTTTATCAGTTTTCATGTAAATCCACATATATCGGATAAATATCCCGTTATCTCTGTACTCGAGTTATTAAACATCGCAGACTGAGTACAATAATAAATTTATGAGTGAAATGGCATCGTCTTTATTGCTCCTAGTGTTTCTTTATAATAACATTTATTGAAAAATCATAATCCATGCAAAATAATTACCGAAATTTCGTGTGACGATATTCAATAATTATATATTGGTTATTTATTTTATTTTTAATCACATTTTCTCATTTATCACATTTATCTTTCTTATACAGATCGTAACTAAACTTTTAAAGTAAATATTTAAAATAACATTTTAAAATATAATATCGTCTCTAATAAGGTTAGCAATATATCAAGTCAAAAACTCCGGTTGGATTGTGTTCGGATCTCGTTTAAGTGGCAAATTGTGCGCATTTGGATTGTTATTGTTTTCAAATGTATTAAATGATTAAGTTTAATAATTTTTTATTTTTTATTATTTTTTTTAATTAAAATTTTAAAATTATAATAAAATATTTTTTAAATATATTTAAATGTATTTATTGAAAAATAATTGATTATTTGAATTAAACTAAAGAATATTTTTAAAATTAAAAAATATATAATATCCAGTTTTTTCTATCCGTTTGTTATGATAACAGAAAAACTTTCAAAATATATCTTAAACGTGTGTTTGAGTGGCGTTTTCTTATAATAATTATTTTTTGATTAAAAATATTATTACTTTGAATTTTATTTATATTTAAATACTGATTGCCAAAAAGACGAAGTTTAAACAATTCACATTTTCAAAAAACAGAATAAATTTATTGTTATCATATTTTAGCGTTTAATCACTAATCCAAGTCCAATGGCTTTGTCAACATTATTTATAGGAAGCATGGAAACTGCCAAATATGATACGTCGATCAAAACATGGGAACAGTTATTAGCGTTTTCTAAAAATGAATTTAAAGTGCCTATTATATATATACATATCTATTTATTTTTATAACCGATATCTTTCGAGTAGATTTGGTCGAATGAATCGAAATTGTGGAAAGGTTCATACATTCCAGCAGCTGCAAGTTATGTTGATTCAGTTCTTTTTGGAATGTTTGGGTTGAAAATTCGTAAAACTGGTTTGTATATGAAACCTGAATTGATCAAGTCGGTTTCATTTATTCAATTATCTTGTCTCACATATTTCGACTCGAAAATTAAAGTAACTGTTGACAAAGATCAAGCGATAACGATTGAATTAATTTACAAGAAATCTGGGGCCCCGATTTTGGGTATAGGTATCGTCCATAAAGATTATCATGTTATTCTTACCGATAAACTCATGTTTCCTTTGCATTCATATCTTGTAATTCGACGTATTAAATCCCAACCTAAAAATACGCATGATCCTTAATCATTTTACTCTGTCTTTTATTCTTCAATTAAATTTTAATCAAAAGCTTTTGTACATTTGTATTTCTATTTTTGTATATTATTTATATTTAATGGTGATTATTGGCTTTTTGCTTCATTTGCTAATTTTTTATCGTAGAAGTTATTTGTAAAATGTTTTTATGGAATTAAATTAAAATATTTTTGTTGTTTTTTTGTTTTATATCAAATTCACAATTTATTGAAATAAATAGTTTCAAAGATTTTTTATAGTTATTTTAAACTAACTTTAAACCGTGTAAAATCGCATCAAAAACCGACTCAATTTATAATAACAGTCGCCATGATTGTAAGGCAATATTTTCTACTGAGAATTATATGTTTCGAACATTTTTTTGAAAATTGTTTAAAGTAAATTGAAATTTTAAATAATTTGGTTGTTAAGAATTGCAATGAATTATTAATATTAAGTAATAGTAAAATATTCTAAAATTGATTTTATTATTTAAATTGATTTTTCTAAGGGAGCATCCATTAAGGACGTCCCTTCCCCAAAATAAGCAATTTTTATTCCATCTCCCCCTTGTCCCTTTTTATGAGAAACCTCCGGAGACATCCCTCCAAAAATAGATATAATTTATTTTTTGAAGAAATTGAAATAATTTATAAGCATATAGGCTAAATATATTTTCAACATTATATATAGTACATCCGTTATAGTAGTACAAAATATTGCTTGAAAAATATAAAAAAATATTCATACATAATTAAAATGATCAAATGAGAAAATTACTTACCATATATAGTATAGGAAAAAGAATAGAAAAATTTTAAAATCATAAATTCATTATGTATAAAATTTAAACGACTAATGTTGCTGGGATGTCCTAAGCACTTGAACCCCATCCCCAGTGTCCACTTTTGTTAAGACCCATCCCTCCCACTTCTCAGAGGACGACCTTAATGGATTCTCCCTAATTTGTTTCGAAATAAATTTGGTTGAAGCTGGAAAAGTTCGTTTGAAATTCAACAATGTTTTGACTTAATATATTTTTGAATTGTTTCTTTACCAAGTGAAAATATTTTAAAGAGATTCTTTTATCTAAAGGTTAAGAGTAGTGGCTTATTAAAAGCTAAAATAAAATTTATTCATCAAAATATTATCCTCGTCATTTTAGGCGCACAAATTTTTATGGCAGTGAATTACACAGTTTTACTGAGTCACACCAAATATTGCAAAAATCTAATAACTTTATTTTTTCTGCTGTATAATGGTTACTCTGAAAATCTTTGAAATGGCTATAATCAAATCGGCAGTAATTCAATTAAATTTCAATTAAATCTAAAAGTAATAAAAATAACATTGAAAAATTAAAAATATAATAATAATTATTAAATTTTATTGGTTTCAACAAACGCGAATTAGAAAATTTAGAATTATTAATATTAATAACCTATTTAAATAATATTATAAAAATAAAATGAAAAATGAATTTTTATTTATTGATGGTATTCTCTACCAGATATTTTATATTAACAATGAACCGTTCGCTTCTGCCGTCCCGTCAGAATTACTGCACAATTATTCGTATCTAGCTGAAGAAAATATAACGCAAGACTTTGAATCAGAATCATTCAATGGAGAAATTGAGCCCCCAAGAAATTTTCAATGAATGAATGTGTCATTTGGATGGTTTTCAGAATTATTTTGTCGTAACAAATTTCAATGAAAATAATAATTTAAATGAAATTATTAAAAGTGTTGGGGTTGTCTGTGAATTCGAATAGGAATTATTGTCAATCTAACTCCAAGCTTGCTTTTAAACCACAGTAATGAACTCCAAACGATATAAACTTTATTGATTAATACACTTTATCTCCACTTTAAAATGACACAACGAATTATCTATCAATCACGATTTGGTGCTTATTACGACCCTTCGGGAAGAACAGCACTTCTCGGATCAATTGGATTTCACAATCACTTGACTACTATGACGGGTTTCTGAGATCGGTAACTCTGATTTAGTTGCTTTGCTTTGACCTTGCTTAATTTCTGTTTCAAATTTCTCTTTAATTTCTTTTTTGTCTTTTTTTTTGTTTCTTTGATTCCAATTGCGCTTCCTTTTTATACTCCATCATCCAATAATACTTACTGATGTCGAATAGAATTTCTGATATATTTTACCGCTAATTTCCTTTGGGCCTCTATAATCACTGGCAGCTGTCCAGATAAATAATTTTTTAGAGATGCCATTTCCCGGATTCCCAAACAACATTTCTTCCCTTATCTTGAAAGGGCTTTCGAGATAACGTGCAAATTTTGCTTTTGTTTTTGTTTTCTTAAATTTGCACTTGTTAATTATAAATGACCTTCTTTAATTTAATTGTCTATTTTTATTGATTTTCTCTTATTTCTTTCTCGTTATTCAACATTTCTTTTTCATTCCCTTTTTATTAAGCTCCAGAACCACATCTTAATCACTTATCGTTGTTTCCCCCAATCATTTTACATGCTTACTAATTATTTTATTCTATTATTTAGGTATTCTCAACAAAAGTAATTATTCACAACCACATAAACTTAATACGGAAAGCAACGAAAATTGTTTCTTTACCAACAATAATAATAATTATAACTTACCCCTTCAAAATTATTCAAATTCAAATTTATATAATGGAGATATTTTGTATAATCCGGATATTAATGGAGATTTAATTGAATATTTCCCATACAATAAAAGAGGTAGACCGAGAAAATACCCTAGAAACATAGTTATCAAACCCCAAGGTAAAAGAGACAGACCAAAAAAAGTAGTATCAACCGAATTAAATTTGAATATTACAAATAACAAAATTGTAAAGAAAGATAAAACCGAATGGAATTAGTAATAGAAAAGCTTGCCCCAGCCATAGATAATATTCAAAATTCACCAGAAACAGTGAATGAATTTTTACATCTAAACAACATCGTCAAAAGTGTTGATTTTCTTGACAAAAAATATTTAAATCAATTTAATGAAGTTAAAGAAAGAATCTAAAAAAGAAAAGTAAAGAAAACAGCAACCAACTAATTTGAACCAACAATGGCCAATATTACAAACAATGAACAAAGAAATAAGAATTAAAACAATGATCATAACGAAAAGAAAGAAACTCGGAATGTAACAAAAAAATTATCCAAAATAAATATATTATGTTTAGATGATTTGGAAACTCTGAAATTGATAGCGTGTGAAGCTTTTGATGAAAATTAAATTAGTTTAATTTGGATAATTTTAAATTTTTGTATTATTTAATAATTAAATGAATTTTATTTGAAAATTTGAATAATAATGAGTTTTAGCTCTGAAAGATATATATATATATATATATATATATATATATATATATATATATATATTATTAGCCAATAGCAGTTCACTATTTTCAAGCAGACCGATTTGCAAAAATTAAATGAAAAATATACCTTCACCCTAATTTCAATACCTTGGAACCAATGAGCATATTTAAATGCAATTTTGAGAACATTTATAAAGACATTTGCAATATCATAAAGAAGATCAAATCATCCAATCTCAAGTATATGAGTAATAAATATTGTATAAAATATTACAGTTACTGGTTAATTTATTTATTATTACCCACATTGAATTCCATGAGTTGCTGAAAACACTGGGCAGGGTCCCGCAGAGGAAATAAGTGATTGTTATATCTATTTATTGCTAATATATAATCCTCAACTAACCATAGCGAAAATATTTTCCCAAGTCTTTACTTGTTTCATAAAGAGCTAGTGACCCTAGGGATGACCGCATAAAACTACAAACAATGTAATCTGGTTCTATTAATCTGAAAAATAACGCTTAAATTAGTCTATCTGGATTTGCAGGTGTGAAAATCATGTAGTATTTTATTACTTCATATCTAAAAACAAATTCGAAGTCGTTCATCGTCAGTTTTATAAAGTTGAAAGAGTATTTGAGTCTTATTGTCATCATGGATGATAGAAGGATTAGGAGCATCTGCATGTGCCAAATTATATATACATTGCAATAAAGGAAATATAGCGGAACTTGAAATGATGGTAGCTAGGTCTACCAAATGTGGTCATAATTTATGATTCTGGGATCCTAAGATTGACTTAGTCTGTTGTAAAAACTAATATATAGAATAATACAGAACTTTGAAAAATTCATTATCAAATTAAGTTTTTTATTTAATTTCATATCAATATTTTGTAAATCTATGCTTATAATAATTTCAAAAAAAAAGAAATTAAATTCATAAAAGAAATACACAAAAATACAGAAATAATAAAAATATATAATTTCAACAAATATTATTTATTAATATTATTCGTACGAATGAAATTATAAATCTTTCTTGAAACAAGGGAGTGGTTTCTCCAGATTGATGGGTCGGCTTATACGCGCACCTAATTTTAATTAAAATAATTATGGTTCAATAATTAATTTACCGTATATACTGGAATATAGGCCGAGTAATTTAGGATTAATCTTTTCATAAAAGAAATACAAAAATACGCAAATATTAAAAATATATAATTTCAACCAAAGTTATTATATATTAACATTATTCCTATCAATGATATTATAACTCCTTCTTCCTGTAAACAAGGGGGGATGATTTTGTAATGATATTGTAATGATATTTGATTTCAGTCATACCGAAACTCAGAACCTTCAGATATCTTTTTCAAAACATAATTTACTTCACAATAGATTTTGTAAATTTTTCTCGAAAGTCGGAATGATTTCAAGTCAAAAGGAAAGCTCTGAGAAACAATATCTTTCTCTTGAGATTCATGAATAGTCAGAATGTACATTTCTGTTGCACTTAACCATTCGACAAGAAACTTGATTTTGTCGAAATTTGAGTTGACATGTTTCCAATCTTCGTCGATTTTCGCCATCCGACTTGGATATGGAATATTTTCTATATCTTTGTTAACGGAGCTCATCATAGATGAGTAATGTTTGAGAAGTGATTTCGTAAGTATGAGCTCGTTTTGAAAACGGATACATTTTGCATAATGACCTTCAGTCGACCGACAAAGACTTTTAAAGAAATAATTTTTAATGGAACGCACGAAATTTTTCAAAAATCCAGCAACATGATTTTTTCGTTTTAGATATAATTTTAAACTTAACCGGAAGTCCATTATCAGGTCTTTTATGTTAGAAAGTTTATCATCTAGCACGCACTTGCACCTATAAATGATTTCCTGAGACATTTCTGGCCAGATATAGCTGAAATTATTGTCCAACATGTCAAAACGAACCATTTGAATTGTCTTAGTCAGTATTGGTACGTTATTTATATCGCAAATAAGGATTTCTTTTGTGATCTTTTTATCTAATGGACAAAGATCATTGTTATTGAAGAACTCTCGGAAGCAATGGCAACAGAAAACATGATTACATTGATCAAGTCTCAATAGAATATTTGTAGATTTTTTATTACAGTTAGAATTCAGACAGATGTTATTCATTATTTCAAGTTAGAATGATTTCTTAATGTTGATATTCGGATTATATAATGAAATATTACTGAAACTTTTCTACTTTCTGAGGCATGTTTAATGGGGAAATCGTAATCCTTTGATTAATACGGAAATGTTTGGAGTTCAAGTTGTTCATTTCATACATATGAGACACTTTGGCAAATTTGGATTCAGTGCTTACTTTTTAGTAGCGACAAAATATAAAAACCGCCTGAAATCTTAAGCAAGCCTTGAGTGGCACCAAAAGAAAATAATCCACTTTTTAATAAAATCATAAATAAAAGTAAATGACTAATATAATTGAGTTTTGTGTTAACAATTGTGATTAATGTGAATGTTTCAATTAATAATTCACTTTTTTTGATGACCTCATTATTTGCATTATTGATAACCAATCAAGTCAACGAATTTATTTAAAATTTAGTATTTGGTTTTTATACAATTAGGTTTTGAAATGTTGGGTTATTTATACTATATTAGACTAATCAACATCATGTAGTCGTTATCCAGTTGTTTTGCGTTCATGTTGCAATGTTTTTGTATATCAAATTTACATTTAATAATTAAATTATGTTAATAGTTATATTTTAATCAGAAAATAATTTGAAATAACTAATGAAGATTGAAATATCGATGGTTTGTTTGCACAGTTTTGCGTTACTAATTTTGGTTACATGGACTGGTGACTTAACATTTTAAATTCTTTCATTAAAAGATTGAACTGTTTATTTATTTGAGTATGCACTGATGAAGTGTAAAAGAATATTTTGACAAAATTATGTAAAATAAAATAAATTTTTAAATAATTGAAAAACGTCAATCGTATATTCTATAAAATAACATTTCACTATATGTTTCGACCGTTTATTCGTCTTCTTAAGGCTAGAAATCAGATTAACAAATTATAAATGAAAATAGGCAAATCTAAACAAATTACTTGCGTTACATTAAAATTCGTGCATTATATCAAACGGATATAAATTGCTTAAAGTTGTTGGGGTATTACGGAAAAGCACACTAAAATCAATTAAAAACCCAAATGATAAAAGTGCAATATTAATTAAAACATTTTTAAAAATTCGAAAGTAGTATTGATTGGGGGAAATTGGTAAGGTTGAACGCCAAATTAAGAGACGAGTCGAGAATAATAATAAAAATTTAGTGAGGGGTCCCTAGAAAATAATATAAGACAAAAAAAGAAATTAATTTTTAAAAAATTAATTACTAATGGGAAGCCCGAGAGATGAGGAAAACCCGAGAGGTAAGGAAAACCCGGCGTGTAAACGGAATAATATAACAGGGTAAATTGGCCTAAACAATATTAAATGGGCGCCACTGAGCTATGGAGAGGTATTTATTTCGTAATTTGTAATTTAGTAATGGAGCAAACGTTGTTGACAAATGTCGGCTAAGGTGATCTGTGTGGAAGTAATTCTTGTTAATAATTTAATAATGTAGCAAATGTTGTTGACAATCGTCGGAAAACAGTCTGAGCAGGAGTATAAAAGGAAAAGGGAAAAACACGAAATGGCCAATAAATCAACGTGAACGAGTAGTGTGACTAGGTTAGTAGAGGAATCTAAACCCAAGTAAAGTCAAAGTTATCTATCAGAAAGGGTGGTTCTCTATTGGACAACCTACCATAAGATAATCAAAGTCATACGGTGGTTAAAAGGTGCAAATAAATTAGTGAAATTGTGATTACAAAACGTTGAAATAAATCGGATTGAGTTGTAACTGTGATAAAGTGCAAATAAAATTATTCTGTGTTGGGTTTGCTTATTTGATTCGTAAGGGACACGAGGAGTCAGAGGGAACCGACTTTCAATAATAATAACCCAACAAAGTGATGAGTAGTCTCGAATGTGATATCCAGTCAAAATACGTTGGTCTGCAACCGCTCTTCACCCAGTTGGTTTCTCAAATACTCTAATTGCTTCAAGGACTGTTTGTGTGTTTCTGGTTAAATCCATGTTTCATACATACGTCGACTTTGATGCACCATGGATTGGCTCTCTGTGATTGTTTCAACGTTTCTTCATGATAACTCGCGAAATATTTCCGGAACTGTTCATGATCTAACATAATTTTATTCAGTCAATTTATAATCACTTTTCAAAACTTTGAACATCAAATTTCTATCATTTCTTTTCTTTTTTTTTGATAATGTAATTCAAGAAAAGACGAAATATGCAGATTTAATTGCAAATGCAGTTAATAATTTATTCAAAGATGTACATCCGGACAATTTACAAACCGATTTGAATATTATTATTATTATTATTATTATTATTATTATATTTCGTACACTCTTTGTAATTTGAAAAACTTTCTCATTCCAATTACAATCAAATATTTTGATGAAAGGCGAAGCAGATATTTTACCAATTCTAACGTGACCGCTGTCACTATCTGTTGGTTATTTTAATTTTTTAGAAATTTTCCATGATTTCACTGTACTTTTCATTAAGATATTCACAAGTCTCAACTCATTCAGACTTTAGTGTGATGAAGGATTATTTTAGGTAAAAAATTTATCTACAATTTACTAATAATAGATAAATGTTTTTCCGAGAAAAAATTTGATCAGAAAAAACTTAGGCTATCAAAATCTTGAGGCAAACTTATCTTTAAAATCGAAAAGCTTTTTTATATATGGATAATCATTACAAGTACACAAGCCATTAAAATGAAAAGTTACTCTTAGAGGAAACTCTGGTTACTTGGAGATTTAACCGCTGTCGGATGATATGCTGAACAGCTCAGATCATTCCCCCGGTTATCTCGTCAGACCATGTATTGAGTGAGAGCTGATGCTAATAAAAAGATAAGCAATTAACACACCTAAGAAAAATACGTAATATCTATATTTGAAAGAAAAACACTGAAATGAAACTGAAATTTGATAATAAATAATCTAGTAAAATTGTAATTATTAATAAGCCTATATATATGTGTGTGGGTGTGTGTTTAGAACATGATACTGACAGCTGAGCTGTTAAAATATGTTACAAAAATATATATTTTTTAAACAATGATTTTTTTATTTTAATGATTTAATTGAAATTTATTTATTACTAAAATAATTAAAAGTATATTCAAATAAATTATATTTAATTTTCATCAAAAGCTTCACGCGCTATCAATTTCAAAGTTTCAAAATCATTTAAATATAAATTACTGTCAAACATTTCAGTCGGTTCAGTTTTGATTATTTTTTGATTGTTTTCACTTTTAGTACTTTCAGATTTTCTTTCTTTTTTAAAAAATTCAATATTTTCATTTTCATTTATTTTTTCATTTTCTGTAACAATGTTTGATGATTTTTCTAAATTGTTTATTAAAGTTTTCATTTCATTTCTTTTATCTATTTTTTCTTTTACTTCATTCTTTTCCTTTAAATATTTTTTTCCAAGAAAATCATAAAAAACATATAATATTCTATCAAGACTTCCTTCGATGTCGTTAAGATCTAAGAAACCATCAACTTTTTCTGATGAATTTTGAATATTATCCATTGATGGTGCAAGGCTATCACTTGACAACTCTTTTCTTGTTCTCTCTTTTTTTACAATTGTTTTACTTATTATTTTCTCTTTATGATTTAATTTTTCTTTTTTTACTTTAATATTTAAATTTAATTCGGTTGAGACTGCTTTCTTTGGTCTGCCTCTTTTAGAATGAGTTTTGATAACTACGTTTTCGGGGTTTTTTCTCGGTCTACCTTTTTTATTGCATGGAAAGTCTTCAATTAAATCTCCATAAACATCCGGATTAAACAAAAGATCGTTATTATTTATATAATGTTGAGGAGGCAAATTATTATTATTAGTATTATTATTATTATTGCCAAAGAAATTTTGACCGTTTAATGTATTTTGTTTTGGTGATGGCGAAATTTCACTCTCGAATAATTCATTAAAATAATTGTTTTCATTATAATTAGTTTCGACAAAATATTTCTGAAAACTATCAAAATCGTACGTATCATTATTTTCACAATCATTTATTATATCATTTTTAGGAGACACTAATTCTAAATTTAAAGGTTCTGTATCCAACACTTGCATTGTATTTTCATTAATCAGGTGCGAATATTTATGCATTAATTCTGGAGGGATGGCAGTAGCGAATTGTTCGTTGTTAACATTAGTTATCTGGTAGAGAACATTACCTGCAAATATAATTTCTTCATTCATTTTATTTTATAGTTTATAAATTTGTTAATACATAACAAAGTACTTAAATAAAACATGAAAAATCTTAATTGTAAGTTCTCAAAATTTTTATTGGTTAAAATTAGGAAAATTTATTCAAAGGAAAAACTTTAAACTTTTAAATATTTTTCGTTTTTGATGTGATTTTGAATTTGAATTTTAAAATTACAGATTTTCAAAACCAAATGAAATTTTAATTTTATCGCTTTAAAACATTTTGAAATTTAAAAATTTTTATTCTCAAAACTTATAAAACATAAAAATTGAAAGTGTAAATAAATTTTTAAAAAACATGATAAAATCACTAAAAAGGAGTTACATCATTTTAAAATTTAACTTTAAAATAAACTGAAATAATAAGGAATTCGATATTATTTTATTTTCAATAAAATTTTGTCAAAGGAAAAATCCCAGATCGTTTGAAAGCCAAAAAGGATAAATTATTTTTAAATTATAAATCACATTTTTAAAATCACGAGGAAAATATTACAGTTTTACAAAAACTTGAAAAATACTATAAAATGTTGTAATATATTACCAAATAAATGTATATATTATTAAATAAATTTCGTAACTATTTATAGCTTTTAATACTAAATAATATAATAAGCGATTTATAATATTGTTTGTCAATTTTTGAAAATTATATTTGTAGCTAATTAAAAATTACCGAAGGAAAACATGAACTGATATATTCAGTGCTTTTTTTTAAAAATATAGTTACCGGTACTAACATTTTTTTCCTGATTACATAAGCTGTTGTTTTTGATTAATACCGAAGTAGGTTAGTTGATTGTTAGACCATTCCTTGGATACCTTCATTCCGATCTTTGTCTGGACTCCGAGGCTGCCTAGGGAAACAATTAAGTTTTTAATCATGGATAGACAGCCAGTCATATTTTGTACAGAACTCATTTTTTGATCCAAAGTCCAGCAGGCAGACCAGTCAGCATCATCAGTTGTAGTTGCCAAATAGCAGCAGATGATCCAAGAACGCTATTTGAAGGCATTTCCGACGGTTTCGTTATGGTTTCTTCTTTGACACCAATCTCAACCGGTATTTCTTCACTCAATCTGCTTTTTTTTATTTACCAGAAAATCGTTTTATTGCAAACTGAAAATAAATCAAAAATCTTCTTCATTTTCAAAGTGAGATAAATCAATTATATACTAAGTAATTAATTATAAATTTTAATTTTTAAAATTGTTTTCAAATCTTCTATTCACGTTTAAAAAATCCCATGGCTGAAAATGAGTTATCAATTAATGATGTCATATTAAGACTGTGTTTATAAATTGTGACTGCCTGGACTTGTTTCAGGTGCAGGTGCTCGTTTTCGATGTGGACATATGATTTTAATTGACGGCACAATAGCGAACGGTCTGCAAGCGCACTTCCACAGCGTTAATAACAAACATTACTTTATCTGAGTTATACACAATTGCGCACTAATCGGCACAATGCTAATATAATTTTTATACTACGTTATAACATTTTTGCTATTCGTATTAATTGTTAACTTATAGATGAAAATGTAAAATTTTTATTAATAGTATAATAAAATTCAATAATCAGATTTGAGATTCTTTATATTATTTAAAACTGATAAAGTTGGTGTTGATGCAGTCGTTTCGAGGTTTTAAAATAAAATGGCTACTTATTGACATAATTGATCTTGAATTGCTGTTAGAGCTTGATTGCATTAGTTTGATTAAAAAATTATTTGAAAAATAAAATAATCAGTGAAAAATTAAACAAAATTTATTTTTATTTCATCCGCTATATTTATAATTTTAATGGATAACTACTAATAGTATCACTGATACTATTGGGATAGTATCATGAACAAACAATAAAAATTTGGAATAGTGTTACTATTTGGAGGTTTTGTATTTTAAAAATGTAATATTTTTAAATTTAATACATTTATTCATTAACGCCATACAATTTATCTTCCTGATCAATGATTTCCATTTGATTAACATCTATTTTGTTTAACTCAACTGTTTCCCACAATTCACAAAACTGGCGCATAAATAAACTTTTCCGCATGAAAATAAATTTTTTATGATACTATTAGGATAGTAATAGTAATAAAATAGAATCACTAAAATTTATTGAAAAAATCATACTATCATGAAGAGTGATAGTAATATTATTGGGCGTTATCCGTTAATTAATTAAGTTTTTAATAAAAATGAAAGTTTTTTAAGATTTAAAATAATTTGCGATAAATCGGAAAATTTTAAATTTATTATTTTCTAATTTTCTAGACTGCAACAGTTTTCTACTTTGTAAATTTGTTTGACACCCGTCAACATTTTGATCATATGTTCAATTTGTATACACCAAGCGAAATTCAGATAAATTCCGCTATAATGCAAGTTGAAACATAAATCAACTTATTAGAATTTATTTTTTGTGAAAATTTAATGGATTTCAGTAATTTCTGAAATGGCGGCAAAGTAAGTTATTTTTTAAAGTTATAAGCTTAAAGTTATAAAATTATAAGAGTTGAATTATGATTTTACAAGGAAATTAAATCATTATTCAAACTTATAATTATAACTTTTGATCTACAAGGTCATGTATATTATTATTAATAATGTTTATGAATATCCAGTAAAAGATTTATTTTTTGAAAATTTATTTTTCGTATATTATTCAAAAAAAGCGAGTTAAATTATTTTTGAAGTTATAAAAATTATTAATTGCATTAAATAATTATATTTTTTATACATCTTTTGAAAAAAAATCTTCGAATATGTACACAAAATAATTTGGTTTTATGATTATTTTTTAAAAATTACTAATATAATTTACAATTTATGCTTTTTTTCGAATTTCAGGTTTTGATTTTTTTCGACAGAAATATCTGAAATATTATATTAATTTTAGTTTTAAGGATAAATCTTATGAAGATACATCCTCATTTACTCGAAATTTCCTAGCAGAACCCTTAAATTTAAATTGAAAATTTTTTCCGCCATTTTTCTTTCTAAAAATGTCTCAAAAATGTCTATAAATTAATTTATTATAGGGGTTTTTTCCAACTTTGGATGGCTACATGTTTTATTATGTGTTGTGTTAATGTGTTTTATTTTATTTCTCTCTCACTTTTGGATTTTCTATAGTAGATTTTCTCATTGACTATTTTACAAAAAACGTCAATGTGAGTTGGTATGTTTATATGTTATACATGTATTAGTTTTTGTTTTATATTATAGGTGATTTGTCTCAACGTGGCTTGCTGTATTCGTTTTAAATGAGTTAAGCACTTCAAAAATACAACATATGTAAACGAACGTCCACCCATACAGCATGTTTCAGCAATTCTTTTAATGGTTGTTCTAATTAAAAATACCGAAGTTTACTGAAAGTAAGACCGATCTTATTTTCGGAGAATTAGGTAAAATAATTAAAAATTAAAAAATATGATAACTTTTAATTTATTCATTAGAATTGTTTGAATGATCAGAAAATTCTTTTGATTCTTCACTTAAAATAAAATCATCACAGCAGATTTTAGTTTTCTATTATATTTTTCAATTTTAATGGCTTTATTTTTTTCAAAAACACCAGTTAAACTGAAACTTCTTTTTGATTGATTCATTATCAATGGCATAAATTTATCGAAAAATAAAGCCAAAAATAGTTTCCCAATCAGGCTTTTTTCGATTTTCTTTATAATTAAAGGTTTTATTGCCATTTGTCATCTATTCATTCCATTCCCTCCTTAAAGATCGTATTTCGTCATTACTTTTATGATCTTCTTGACCAATTTTAATTTTTAATTTTTCAACTCGATAGCGTATGTCTTCTCATAAAAGATTCTATCCACTTTGAACTGGATTTAAATGAAATATTTAACATTTCAGCTAGACTCAAATATTTTTCTTAGATCATGTTAAAACTTAGAACTCTTTTATTTACTGTTGTTTCAGTCACATTGTATAAATGATCTTCTAATAAAGAATAAAGAGGTTTCTCCCGCTTCCGATTTTTTCAACCTCACATTTAATAATTTCATCCCCGAAAAAAAGACCATGGTCTTATTTTCGGTAAACTCCGATAATGCTAAAATAATTAAAATTGATTATTTTCTTCATATATTCAGTGATAAGTTATCTTCAATGTTTGCGAATTATTCAGTTAAATGATGCAAATGTTGGATAACGGAAGAAAAATAGATATATTAGAAGTAAACAAATATTACAAATTAAACAAAAACAAATCTCGTTTAAATGTTCATATAGAATAATCCAGTTTTCAAATGCTATGATAATGCAATTCAACAATACTTCGAATTATGACTGAAGAAGAATGATTAAATAAAAAACTTTTTATGTGATATGATTATTAATTTTTAATATTATTGTGTGAAAATTGATTATTGACTTTTATATAATAAATAAAGTTGTAGAGGTAATGTTGTGATAATTGAATAAAAAATGTAATAATAAAAATTATATAAAATATCAATTTATATATAAAAATAAAACAAAACAATAAAATTCTAACATTGAAATTGTAATTAAAAAATAATATAATAAAAACAATTTAAAAACAAAATTATAAAAAATCATTATTTAAAAAAATAATAATAAATAAGTACCTCAATGCTAATAAATTCCACTGGTGCTTAGTTTTCAAACATAGTTTTAAAAAGAAATAAATAATAAATGAATTACTTAAAATGAAAATATCAACAGATTTTTTAAAAATCAAACCTGCAGGTGCACAAACAAAAACATACTGATAGATGCAATAACCATTACATTAACAGAAAACTGATTGGTCAGAAATATTACCAGATGTTGAACTCATGTTACATGTAACAATACATATAACAACGTGATTTTCACCTGCAGAAATAGTATTTGGTGGGACAATATACCACCAATGGGTTAAAAAAGAAAATTTTTTGTTCAGAAGGTATCAATATAGACAAAAAGTGAAAATAAATTCAAGAAAAAACTATAAATAAACAAAATAAAGAAGTAAAAAAGTAAATAAAATACCAATAACTTCTAGAAATTTCAAAATTGGAGATAATTTATTAGTAAAGCGATAAAATATAAGAGAGATGGATGAAAGTTATCAAGGACCGTATGAAATTATAGAAGAGATTCATAAATGAAGCTATAATCTGAGATATATAAACGGAAATGAAGTTTTTCCAAACGTGTAAAATTTTTAACAATGAAGATGTAAGAAAAGATAATTAAAGAATATTTTATTATTAATTAAATTAACCTATTACATAATACTATGCCAAATTGAAGTTTGAAGGTCAGAAGTTGGTTATGATGTCTGTTGATTGTGTTTGAATATCTGTTTCTTTGTGTATTCTGCATCAATAATTAGAAAACCAATAAACTCCATTGAAAATGTTACGCAACAAGAAGCTATTAAGAGCGTGTTTAATATTTATCGTCAGAATAAATATTGTGCACTTATCAATTAATATTATTATTACTACTACTATTATTATTATTAACTGACGCATTTGGTTTTTTGGCCGAAATTAAACTAAGGTTGAGGTTTTGCATCAAAGATTAACATTATTAATCAGCAACAGAACATAACCAAAATCAGCCAAATTCACTAAACTGTATTGAAGGTATTGAACAGGAGGCTTAAGTGTCATCCCAATAATAGCTGCACTGTTTTCTTCTAGGAGTATTTCATATACTTTTGACATTGTTGCTTTTTCATCAAAAATATTTTTATTTATAGCAAATAAATGATTTTTATTGGTTGCATACATGCACATTTATTTTAATAATTTAATTAATTTTTATTTTATTACTAGGTAAATTATATCCAAATTATTTTCAATTAACTGTGCATAATAAAATAAAATGTCACAAAAAAACGGAAGAGTATTATGGTAAAAAATACCATAATACAATTTATTTTATATGTCCCGTATGCATAACTTCCCAACCCATTCCCTATTTAGACTTTTATGACCATCATAAAAATCATTTGCGACAGTTTAATGTTAAAAAAATTAAATTATTTAAAAAACTAGGAGCAATTAAATTAAGCAGCATCCAAATTACCCCTATAAGTGAACCCATTAGAGAACATACAACTGATTTTATAAATAGTATTTTTGAATCTGTAAATAATGATATTGGAATAGGGAATGAAACAATGGAATCAGCCGAAATTTAGATATAAAAAAGCATTGGACAAACATGAGATGTTATGTATCAGAAATCAGTTAGGGACAACTTTATATACTTTTCCGGAAAATAAGTTTATTAAATTCACTGATTGGTCCAAAACTGTAACCCCACCATATGTTATATATGCAGATTTCGAATCTGTTTTGCCAAAGGATGACGTACACCATCAAATACATTTACCCATTTCGGCAGGACTTTTGTTAATAAATAATTTTGATGGGAGTACAATATACAAAGAATTTATAGGTGAAGATTGTGTGAAACAATTTTTAAAAACAGTTGAAAAAATAGCAAAATATACAGTATTACCATATTATTATAAAATGGGAAATCAAACAATTAAAGATTTAACAAACTTACAACAGTTTCAATTTGATACATGTATAAAATGCTATCTTTGTTTGAAAGATATTGTGGATCCAGTGAGAGCTCATGATCATTTTACTGGGGAATACTTGGGTGCTGCTTGCAATGACTGTAATATTAATAGAAAAATAAATAAAGTTTTACCAATTATTTTCCATAACTTGAAGGGATATGATATGCATCATATATTAAAATATGGATTGAGTATATTTAAAAATTGGGCTTTAGGATGTATTCCATTAACATCTGAATGTTTATTTCTTTAATTGCTCACTTGGGAAAAATTAGTGTGAGATTTATTGATTCGTATCAATTTGTAAATGATTCTTTAGCAAAAGCGGTTAAAACTCTGACAACTTTACCTTTGACTCGATTAGCTTTTACAGGGACTATAGTTGATGAAAAGGGGATCTTTCCATATAATTTTGCAATTAGTTTAGATGTTCTTTATGATACTTATGAATTACCCCCGATTTGGAAAGGTGTCACTGAGGCTGAATATGAAAAAGCTCTGCTTATTTGGGATGAAACTAATTGTAGGACTTTACTTGATTATATGAAAGTTTACCTGAAACTAGATTGTTTTCTTTTGGCAGACTTTTTTCAACAATTTTGAGCGAAATCTATAGCACATAATAGATTAGAACCTTTAAATTATTTTGGAATTCCTGGAATGTCGTGGTCTTCTGCTTTAATGTCCTTGGATGAACCTATAGAATTAATCACTGAAAATGAAATGTTTAGCTTTTATGAGGGAGGTATTAGAGGTGGTCTTACTTTTGTTAATAAACACTATGTTAAAACCAACGAAAACACAGACTTACTATATATTGATATTAATAATTTATATGGTTGGGCTTTAAGTCAATCATTACCTTGTGGTGAATTTAATTGGATATTTGATGGATTTGATACAATATTTTCTGATTGTTTAACTTTGAATCTTGAATCTTTGTCATATGGGTATACTCTTGAAGTTGATCTTGAGATTCCTTCGGAACTTCATGTTAAGTTAGATGATTTTCCAATTGCAGCTGAGAAAATGAAACCTGAGGGTTCAAAGGTTGAAAAATTGTTGCTGACTCATTATCCTAAATATAACTATGTAATTCATTGGCGATTATTAAAATTATACATGTCTCTCGGTGTTAAAGTGACACATGTTAATCGCGGAGTAAGATTCAAACAGTTTAATATTTTTAAAAAGTATATTGACATAAACACTGAACTTCGAGCTAAAAGTACAAATACACTTGATAAAAATTATTATAAGTTGTTAAATAACAGTTTATATGGAAAAACTGTTGAAAATCTGAAAAAGAGAATGAATTTGCGTCTTTGTACAACTGATAAAAAACTAGTCACTTATACTTCAAAACCAACCTTTAAAAAATCAATAAAAATTGACAATGATCTTATAGCTGCGATGTTAAATCCTGATTCGATATGTTTAGATCGACCAAGTTATATAGGACAATCAGTGCTTGACTTGTCGAAACTTAGAATGTATGAGCTTCAGTATAAGGACTTGGAAAAATATCGACAACAATTTAAATGTGAGATCAATATAGTTGCTGGAGATACAGACTCTTTCTTCTTGGAGATTAAAAATTGTAAACTAGATGTTCTTTTGTCTGAAATGGTGAAGGATAATCTTTTGGATACATCTAATTACCCTTCTACTCATCCACTTTATTCTAAAAAACTTGATTCGGTTATTGGAAAATTTAAGGATGAAAGTAAGTGAGAAGGTTATGACGAATGGGTTTTCCTTCGACAAAAATGTTACAGTTTGTTAGGTAAATCTTCTTGTCTAAAAGCTAAGGGTATATTATTAAAGGATACCGATCAAACTCATAAAACTTATAAAGAGTGTTATGAGAAAAACTCAGTCTTTTCGGTACCACAATTTAGAATAGGAACAAAAAATCATCAACTTTATAGTTTTAAAAATAGTAAAATAGCACTTACAAATAGAGATGATAAAAGGGTTTGGTTGGGTAAAAATAAAAGTTTAGCATACGGGCATATAAATATATCTGGAGAAATTGACGTTGATGAAGAAATTGTCACTGATGATGAAATTATTGGAGAAATTGAATCAGGTGACGAAATTACAACAGATGAAATTCAACAACCTAACTTTGAGGAAGAACTAATAGATATAGATGATGTGCAGTTCTCTGACGATGATGAAGATTTTTATTAAATAAACATTATAGTATAAATTTGTTTGTTTTTATTTGTTGATTTATTTTTATTACATACTTTGTGGGTTTATTTTATGTGTTTATAGTTTTTTATAGAGATTTCGATCTTTACGAGTTTATTTTATGTGTTTATAGTTTTTATAGTTTTTTTTATAAAGATTTTAATTGGTGGAATTATTATTATTATTATTATTATTACTATAATTATTATTATTATTATTATTATTATTATTATTATTAATATATTATTATTATTATTATTATTATTATTATTTTGATAACATTAAATTTCTTTGATCGTAATCAAAATGTATAAAAAATTTCATTATAAAATTATGTTAAAAATTTATTACTTTGAAAAATTATATTTTAAATTATATTTTTAAACCCTCGATTAACAAGGTACTTGAATAACACGATTTCGCTTTAACACGGTTAAAATATCGCGGCACACCCTTGTCTAGTACGATATTTTTAGCACGGTTTTGATTTTACACGGCTTCAAAATTAATGAAAACCCTTAATTAACACGGTTTCAATTAACACGATTTTAATTAGCACGGAGTATTCTTGGAACCAAACTATCGTGTTAATCGAGGGTTACCTGTATATTGAAAATTATACTAAAAACTTCATCTTAAAAAATCATTTATAAAAAAAAAATCATTGCTAAAATTAAACTGAAAACAAACCTTGTATAAAAAATTTCATTATAAAATTATGTTAAAAATTTATTACTTAGAAATCATATATAATTTAAACTTATATATATAAAAATCATATTTTTAAAATCATATATAAAAATTCATCGATAAAATTATACTGAAAACAAACCTTGTATAAAAAATTTCATTATAAAATTATGTTAAAAATTTATTACTTTGAAAAATTATATTTTAAATTAAAAATTATACTGAAAAAATTTCATCTTAAAAATTCGTATATAAAAATTCATCGATAAAATTATACTGAAAATTCTACTTAAAATCATATATAATTTATATATAAAAATCATATTTTAAAAATCTTATATAAAAACTACATTGATAAAATTAAACTGAAAAAATTTTAATTAGAAATACTTAAAAAATTTAATTAGAAATACTTAAAAAATTTTATTTTATATATTGAAAATAAATTCGAAAATAAATTTGAATTTTAAAAAAAATCGCGCCAAAAACTCGAAAAAAATTTCGAAAAAAAATACACACAAAAATTTCGAAAATTAATTATAATACACACAAAATTAATTAAGTTGATTAGGTCATTATGTAATCAAGATAATCCGAATTTAATCTGTAAATAAACCCCCCCCTATCCTCCTATTTTTTTTTATGTTGCAGAGTGCTCCTAACTACCTACTCTAAAAGAATTTGGTAATATAGGATTGTGATTGAATTTCATAATATTTTTATTCCATGTTGGTGTAAACGAAGTTCCACTTGAAGAAGACATTTTTAATTGTAAAATTTTTAATAATGAAAAATTGTTTATTTTTTATAAGAAAGATTCCATCACCATCAACCTCTATTTGAATATTTCCTTTATTTAATTTTACTAAAACTTGTTTTAATTTATTTTTAGAAGGACTCTTTTTATTAATAGATTTTATAAAATCACAAATTCTATGACCTTGATATGGATCTAAATACATTCCACTTACTGTTTTTGTATCTGTTGTTGGTTTTGTTATTTCTGATTTAATTTTTTTAATTTCTGCATCTAATTTCTTTAATTCTTTATAATTTTTAACAGCAGTTGTTATTCCCCCAGCTGCTGCTGAAGTTCCTCCAAAAATTAATGGTAATAATGCCGCTAAAGGAAGAATTTCACCACTATGTTCAGTTTCTTTAATTTCTGCAATTTTCTTTTTACCAATGTATGATTTTTTGACATCATATTCAATACTTGCTGGTTTATTTGTTTCTATTATTTTTCTTATATTTTTTCTAAATTATCAACAGTCTGTGTATCAATAATTTTATCAACCATTTTTAATAGAAATTATTAAAAAATGGTTTTTTGGAGTTCATTTTGATAAAATTTCCCTAGAATTTCTTCACCGGTTGAATCTTTGATTACATAAGTTATTGGTTTTATATTATTAATTTTTGAAATGACAAAGATTTCTTTAGACCATTTATGTGTTGAACCTTTTTCAAATTTATTTTTCCATTTGAATATTCTAACTCGATCTCCAATATTAAATTTTGGTTTTTCTTGTAAATTTTGATTAGCATTATTATTTTCATGGGTAATTTCTCTTATTAAATCAGGATTCTCACTTGCTTCTGTTGGTGAAACTCCTATTATTCTATGAATTTTATTGTTATATTTAATTATTAATTCTGGTAATACATCTATCCAAATTCTATTTCCTTGTTCTGTAAATTTTTTATACATCCGATTGTTCAATGTTCTATTAAATCTTTCAATTATAGGATTATGTGAACCATAATTTAATCTATCACCAGGTTAATTAAAAGTTGAATAAATTTCAATATCATATTCTTGTCTAAATTCTTCAAATATTTTATTATAAAACTCTTTACCATTATCAACATATAATTTTATAGGAATTCTATTTGGGGTTTCTTCAAATAAAAACTCGAATCCTTCTTTAATTGAATTTGCTGTTTTATTTTTTAATGGTAAAACCCAAGCGTATCGAGTATACAAATCTACAACTGTTAGGATATATCTTTAATTTTTATTATTTTTAGGATTTACAGTTTCAATTAAATCTGCTGACCAAATATCATTTTTATTGAAAACTTTCATTTTTAAATATTTTATTGGATTTCTATATTCTTTATTCAATTCTGTTGCAAAAGCTTCTCGCTTGTGTAACTCATTCGCTAGAGTAGTATTTTTATTGTCTGAGTTTGTTGGTATTTCTCCACCTAACATTATCTTTGTTTTCATTGCTATTTTTCCTATTTCTCTTGAAAATCTTTCAGAAAATGTCGGATTTTGAATATCATTTAAATCTTGAATTAAATCAATGCCTGCTTTTTGCCAAGAACGAATATCTTCTTGACGATAAGGTATGTCATGTTTTAAAGCCGCTGCATCAACTCTGTTTATTGGTTCTTCTCCAGGTTTAGGATTATCATTTTCATCAAGTCTTATATCTAAACGAGTTCCTGGCGAAACGTCTCTCAAGTTTCCAAGAGAGTCGGACTATATCTTAAGTAATCATTAAAGCTGATTAGACTTTTCATCTCCACCAACGTTTAGTCTCTGAACAATCTCCATATTCTAATCATAACGAACTTGGGAGACGTGCTGTTGATTGTCCATCTATTCTTTTTTGTTTTTACCATTGGGATCGGTCATTACCCAAGTTCCTTCATTAAATTTATCTAATGAAGTGGTAGAAAAAGACTTTAGGAGTTTCCCGCAATTTGAAGGTGTTGCATTTACTAAATTCATAAAATAATGAGATTTAAGTTCTTGTAATAAATATTCTTTTAAAATTATTTTATTCGATTTTGATAAATTCTTTTTTGCTTTTAAAGGTCTTAAATTTATCCAATTAAAATATCTTTTTATTTGTTCTTTATCTTCAAAATGAAAACTAGAAACTATTAATGTGTGATCTATATGCCAATAAGAACCTTGATTTTCCCAAGTGATTGCATCATAAAATTGAAATTCAATCCACTGATAAAAATCATTTATTGAGCATTCTAAATACTTCATTAATGTTCGACTTTCTTTGTTTTGTTTTAATGCTATTCTAATACCCCCATATAAATGATGAGTTAATTTAACTTTGGGATTTTCATTATATCGTATTTTAGCCCACTCATTGACTTTTTTCCTTATTATTTTGTGCATATTTTCGTTCACATTCTTTACACTCTGAATTATAAACATAATAATCCCTCTTTAATCTACTCCTAAATTCACTTAAAGTTTTTTCAATATTACACTTTGTACATACTTTTATTGTTAAAGTAGTTTTCAAATTTATTATTCCTAAAAAACGTTTTTCTTTATATTTTGGTTCTCTTATCTTATCATATATACTTTCACATTCTTTACACATACCAAGAAAATAGGATTTTCCTTTTTTCTTAATAATTTTAAAAGATTCATTTGATTTTTCAATATTACATTTACAGTTTGTAAATCTCACCCAGAAGTGTGAAGGTGTGAAGGTGTGAAGTGTGAAGTATGAGACATTTCTTGGTGAATTTTAGTTTTTTCATGTTTTGCTTTGTGTGCTTTTGAAAGATACTTATTACAAGAATTACTTCAATAAAATGTAATTTCGCCAATGGTATGAGTTTTAAAGGTTTTAAAAGGTTCCATTGGTCAAATTAGACAGTTTCTCGGTTGTAATGGTATTTTTGAGACGGTTTAAAAGATACCGATGGGCAAATTAAACGATTTCTCACACCGGGGTGGTCTTTTTAGGCGGTTTTGTTAGGGTCTTGAGCCCGGTTCTCCCTATATTTCCACTACTCCAATAAATTTAGCACAATTTTCAAAATATTCAAACCACTCTTAGTTATAGCACTTTGCACATTAATTTTTGGATACAATAACCAAATCAACAATACTTCCGATATAACACGTTTCCAATAATTATCAAAACTTTTCAAAAAAATTTTAAAATTAGATATGCTTATTTTACTTTTACAGCCTTTTTTGTGCTCACTAATATTATTTAATCCCTTCAATCGACAATGATCTAGATTTCGAGTACGGAAATGACGGGAAGTGTAACATGCGCATGCGCATTATATCGAATACATGCAAATTTATAAAGCAGATTTGAACACAATCCAACCGGAGTTTTTAATTTATTAATAAAGATACTGCGTACCTTACAAGAATTAGAAACGATCTTAACTTCCTCTTATAATTTATAAAACTTTATAATTTGTAAAATTAAGTTAAGTTGATGTCTTTTTTAAACACAAAATATGATACTGCAGAGTAAATTTGTTAACAGATACAATAAAATACCACCGATAGATAAGAATCTTCATAATTAGAACACTACAAACACAGTGAATTTACTAAGGAGCGAGACCTCACTACAGAATAGTGACAGACGTCCATGTAAAGAACACTTTCAATAATTCACAGTAAAATATCTAAATATAACTATTTAAAAATTCATATCCTATATCATCAATGATCGTTACTCTATCTACTCCTGAAGTCCAACCAGAAATTTTATCATCCGATACAGGAATGTCTTTTAACTCTTAATATAGAGATTGGCTCAGTCTCCGTTGCATTAATGCCCGACAGCTGTAGATGAAAAGAAATGTCCAACGATATTGGAAATCTGCGTAACAATAATTATGAAAGGTCTCGAGCTTTGGCGATGTCATAAGAAACCGTTGCTCATTGACATCGGTGCTAGTGATGTCAAGTGAGATCAACACTCGAATTTTTTTATTGTTAATCTATGTTGTATAAGTGTCCATTAGGTATAAGTCATGTTTTATAAAAAAATTATAACTGATGTTGCGACGTGTCATCGACAGTTTTCACGTTTGAAATCCAAAGAATTATCCTAAGTTAATCTTATATCTGGTTTTAAGTGATTTTTGGAGGTGTCAAAGTATTTCTTTTCGTAAGAATAATTTAAATTCACAATATGGAATATAAATAAAAATAAAATTGAAAATAGTGAAAATTAATGAGTGATTTGGAAAGCGTTTAAAGTAGAATGAGACGGAAGACATTCTAACGGTTATCAAAGACCTGAAACAAGTTATTTCGTGGGGACAAGTGATTATAATGCAGCTCACCTGCTTACGACAAGGTTGAGGAATTGTATTAATTTAAATTTTATTAAATATATTTGACTTTATTAAATAGTTTATTTGATTTTAATATTTAGGTTATTAAGTAATATCAGATTAATAGTAATAGATATTGAATATGGGAGAATAGGTGTGATAGTTAAAATAATCATGAGGCATGTGGTGAAGGTTGTATAACATGATATTAAGTAACTCAAGCAGATTTAAATCAAAGGAAACTTTTTCGCCAAAACAAATTTAAAGCAGGAACAGATCCCAAATTTGCCAAAATGTTTCATACAAATCAAATAAACCCCTTGAACTCCAAACATTTCCGTATTAATCAAAAGATTACGATTTCCCCATTAAACATGCCTCAGAAAGTAGACAAGTTTCAGTAATATTTCATTATATAATCCGAATATCAACATTAAGAAATCATTCTAACTTGAAATAATGAATAACATCTGTCAGAATTCTAACTGTAATAAAAAATCTACAAATTTTCTATTGAGACTTGATCAATGTAATCATGTTTTCTGTTGCCATTGCTTCCGAGAGTTCTTCAATAACAATGATCTTTGTCCATTAGATAAAAAGATCACAAAAGAAATCCTTATTTGCGATATAAATAACGTACCAATACTGACTAAGACAATTCAAATGGTTCGTTTTGACATGTTGGACAATAATTTCAGCTATATCTGGCCAGAAATGTCTCAGGAAATCATTTATAGGTACAATTGCGTGCTAGATGATAAACTTTCTAACATAAAAGACCTGATAATGGACTTCCGGTTAAGTTTAAAATTATATCTAAAACGAAAAAATCATGTTGCTGGATTTTTGAAAAATTTCGTGCGTTCCATTAAAAATTATTTCTTTAAAAGTCTTTGTCGGTCGACTGAAGGTCATTATGCAAAATGTATCCGTTTTCAAAACGAGCTCATACTTACGAAATCACTTCTCAAACATTACTCATCTATGATGAGCTCCATCAACAAAGATATTGAAAATATTCCATATCCAAGTCGGATGGCGAAAATCGACAAAGATTGGAAACATGTCAACTCAAATTTCGACAAAATCAAGTTTCTTGTCGAATGGTTAAGTGCAACAGAAATGTACATTCTGACTATTCATGAATCTCAAGAGAAAGATATTGTTTCTCAGGGCTTTCCTTTTGACTTGAAATCATTCCGACTTTCGAGAAAAATTTACAAAATCTATTGTGAAGTAAATTATGTTTTGAAAAAGATATCTGAAGGTTCTGTGTTTCGGTATGACTAAAATCAAATATAATTACCCTCAACCCTTTAACAAAATTACCCTTCCTTTGTTACAAGAAGAAGGAGTTATAATATCCTTGGTAGGAATAATGGTAATAAATAATAATTTTGATTGAAATTAAATATTTTTAATATTTGTGTATTTTGTTTTTTTTATGAAAAAATTAATCCTAAATTACTCGACCTATACAGTATACACGAGTATATACGATAAGTTAATTATTGAACCATAATTATTTTAATTAAAATTAGGTGCGCGTATAAGCCGACCCATCAATCTGGAGAAAAAAATTAACCCTTAATTACTCGGCCTTTATTCCAGTATATACGGTAATAAATCCGAAGATGAGTAATTTCATCATTGAACAAGTGAAAAATATTTAACGTGCTCTTTAGAAAGTTTATAGTTTTTTTCGTGGTAAAGATCTGGTTTGAGATTTAATTTCTTTACATATTTGGTGGGTTTAGGCCGAGAAACATTTTTGTTACCAATCTTGGACAATTCAAGCACGTAAGGAATTAGTTTTGGAGCATTAAACTGTCTTAAAAAACTGAGCTTTTTCTTCGATTTTAACTTGAAATTATATTTAATATTTAATTCATTTTTCAGAATTTTGTGATAGTTCCATTTTTAAATCTATCCATTTTTTTTCTTAGACTAATTTAACTACAATTGAAGGTGATGATTCATAATTTCCTAATAAAAAATATTCTTTAGCTAATTTTTATTTTATTTATAATTTGTATGTTTTATTTCGTCATACCATCAAACAAATGGTAAAGATAAGAGATAAAATTAAAAGAAGTATGCAGTTATATAAATAAATGGTTATGCAATACAATCTTATTTTAATTTATTGTCCAAAAAAAGAAATTGAGAAAAATTAGTTGAGAATTTAATAGGCGAAATAGTAACTGACTGAGAACTATCAAAATTAAAGGAAGAAAAATTACGAAACAGATATCCAGGTAGCAGAGAAACAATTGGCGAATATAATTATGATTAAACCGAATTAGTTCCTAAACCCGTTGGCGTGGTAGAACACTCTGGAAGATTAATAGAAAATCAATTTTAGAATGGACTTCAAAAACACTTATAAATGAATATAGTTGAATATGGATATTTTAAAGAGTTAGTTATTGAATCAAGACAAATGATATCAGCATGTCAGGTTATTCATATGCTGAATGTCTCATCGTTACAGCAGGTAGATGGTCAATGTTGATACTACAGCATTAAGATTCGTAGAAACAAATAATAGTATAATCGCTAAATATCTAGAATATTTATACAACATACCATCATTAAATTTGATTTCCAGTACTATAAACAATATCAAACCCCAAGAATCTAAGCAGATTGATAAGTATATTGCAAGTAAAAATTTGATAATTTTTTTATTAACCTAATATTTTAAAATTTGTTTAACACAATCTAGTACGACTAAACGAAAGTCTATCTGAAGCGAATCTGGTTTAACAGAAAATAGAAATAATAAAAATTATTCAACATAAATTTATATTCTAGAAAGTCTCATCAGAGAATTAAACGAAAATATTCCATTTTGACTAGTGCTGAGAATACTAAAGAAATTGTGAGCTCAAGCAATGATGTTTACGAATAAAGCAGAAATTATGTCATCATCATTTATTGAAAATTGTATTGATAGTTTAAAGAAGAAGTTGAATAAATACACTAAACTAATTAGTTAGTATAATTATAATTATTGTGTTTCAAATATAAATCGAGTTTTTTTAGTATTTTAATATATAAATTAAATAATTTTTATTGATTCAAGTTAGATAAAGGCGCCACAATATCTAAGCAAATTTAAAAAACAATGAAAAGTCCAGCTTTTTATAAAGCATATTAGCACAGCTACGTTAGAGAAAATAAAGAACTACGAAATATATCTTTTATAATTGAAAATAGATTACTTTTATCATAATAAAAATTATTGTAATTAATTTATTTTTATTATTTTTGCTGTTGGCATTAGAATTTTGTAGTTTTAAATAACTTTAAAAAACAATTTATTTTTAAACTTTTTAAAAAATAGCTCAACAAATATTTATTTAATTTTCATAAAAAACATTTTAAAAGTTTCTATGCATATTAACTATTGTTATTTCAAGTTTTCTGACTTATTTGTTTACTCTCAGTTGCAAATTATTATTTTTATTAGAAATATTTGTATTTTGAATTACCTTTTTTACAAGAAATCTGATTATTTTCATATTGAATAAGGAAATTGTTTAAAGATTTTTTAATATTATTTATTTCCATTGCGAAATCTGAAGGATATATTATTGGTTTTGGTGAAATTTTACTAATATCTTTTTTTGTTGCGTTGTTTTTATCAACCGGTTCTTTTAGTTTTCTCTCTGTATTTATTATATTCGATTGGTTTGATACTTCGTTTTTGGGCTTTCCTCTTTTTGAATGAGTTATAACAACTTTATTTTCTGGATTTACTTTTTTATTTATGATGTCATTAATCAAATTTGATTCGGTTAATGCTGCTTTTTTTGGTCTGCCTCTTTTAGAATTAGTTTTGATAACTACGTTTTCGGGGTTTTTTCTCGGTCTACCTTTTTTATTGCATGGAAAATCTTCAATTAAATCTCCATAAACATCCGGATTAAATAAAGCATCGCCATTATTTAAATTTGAATTTAAATACGGTTGAGGGAATGAATTATTATTGGTAAAGAAAAGGTTTTCATTGATTTCTGTATTTAGTTTTAATGGTTGTGAAGAATTACTTTCTAGAATTTCATTCATATTATTACTTTCATTTAAATTGACATCCACAAAGTAATTCTGAAAATTTTCGAAGTTTTTGGCAGTGTCATTCATTACACATTCATTCGTTAAATCTTCCTTGGGGGGCTCAATTTCTCCATAGAATGGTTCTGAATCAAAGTCTTGCATTGTGTTTTCTTTATTCAAGTGAGAATAATTGTGCAGTAATTCTGGCGGAACCACATATGCGAACTGTTCGTTATCAACAATACATATCTGGTAGAGAACATCTTTAATAAATATAAATTCATTATTCATTTTATCTTTATAATATCCTGTATATTATTTAAATAAACTGGGAAAATTATTAATATTAGGTTTTCAATATTCTGATTGGCTAAAAATAACAAAACTAATTTATTTATTTAAAGGAAAATATCAAGTTCAAAATAATGATTAATGTTCAAAAATTAATTTACAAAATCAGACTTTTAAAAATAAAACTTTTGTTGGAGTTTCGTCGGTGAATTCGAATAGAAATTATTGTCAATCTGACTCCAAGCGTGTTTTTAAACAACAGTAACGAACTCCAAACGATATAAACTTCATTGATTAATACACTTTATCTACGCTTAAAAATGAGTGATCGATTTATCAATCAATCACAATTAGTGCTTATTACGACCCTTCGAGAAGAATAGCAATTTTCGGATCAATTGGCTTTACAATCACCTGGCTACTGCGGTGGGTTTCTGAGATCGGTAACTCTGATTTAGTTGCTTTGCTTTGGTTTGACCTTGCTTAATTTCTATTTCAAATATCTCTTTAATTTCTTTTTGTCTTTCTTTGTCTTCTTCAATTTTTTGTCTCCTGCAAATTTCTTGTCTGTCGCAATTTTTGTCTTTTGTAATTTTTGTCTTTCGCAATTTTTGTCTTTTTTGTTGTTGTTGATTTTAGTTGCGCTTCCTTTTTATACTCCATCATCCAATAACACTGACTGATATCGAATAGAATTTCTGATATCTTTTAACGCTAATTCTTTTTGGGCCTCCATAATCATTGACATCTTTCCAGATAACTAATTTTTTGGAGATGCCCTTTCCCGGATTTTCAAACAATATTTCTTTCCTTATCTTGAAAGGACTTTAGAGATAACGTGCGAATTTTGCTTTTGTTTTTGTTTTAAAAAATTTGCGCTTGTTATTTATAAATGACCTTTTTTGATTTAATTGTCTGTTTTTATTGATTTTCTCTTATTCCTTTCTCGTTGTTCAATATTTCTTTTTCATAATCTTTTTATTAAGCTCCAGAACCACATCTTACTCACTTCTCAATGCTTCTCCCAATCATTTTACATGTTTATTAATTATTTTATTCTATTACTTAGGTATCCTCAACTTTTTTGAGGGAAACTGAATGAGCAAATGCCAAATGATGAGATTTATTCAGATATTATAAAACATTTATCAACTAGGGTCCGCAAAAAGAAACATTTAAAGAAAATTAAAATTAATTAATAGTTAATTAGCTAATGGGAGATTTGAACTAATAGAAACCCGAGCTAACGGAAAATATGAACTCTGAAAAACCTGTTAAATTTAGAAAAATAAGGGAAAACTCAAGATAAAAGAGAACTCGATTTTAAATTAAAATTGATAGCATTACCCCAAAGTAAATGGTTTATGTGAAAGCTCCGAAATATCCTAATGACAAAAATTATTTTAGCAAAGAGCACTTGAAGAAAGGTAAATAAAATTGAAACTTTTAAAAAGCAATATTCCATTAAAACAAACTAAATAAAAAACGGATTCAATTATAGTAAAGAAGATGAAATATTAAAATCATCAATTGGTTCCAATCGGTTATGAGCTGAAATCTTGGCTCGAAACATTTTAATTTCAAAAGTAAAAATCTAACATTGTCATTGAAAAAAAAAAAAATAATAATAATAATAATAATAATAATAATAATAATAATAATGATAATGATGATAATGATAATGGTAATAATAATAATAATAATAATAATAATAATAATAATAATAATAATAATAAAATAATAAAAAAATAATAATAATAATATAATAATAATAATAATAATAATAATAATAATAATAATAATAATAATAATAATAATAACAATAATAATAAAAATAATAATAATAATAACAATAATAATAAAATAATAATAATAATAACAATAATAATAATAATAATAAAATAATAATAATAATAATAATAATAATAATAATAATAATAATGATGATAATGATAATAACAATAATAATAAAAATAATAATAATAAATGTATCAATTTAAACAAAAAACTAATAACTAAAATTAGGATGCTTTTATACAAAAAATTATGATTCAGTGTAAATGTCATACAGATATCAATCGACAATAAACCTTTACATTTATAACTTCAATATAAATTACAATAAAATTAAAAATAACAACAAAAATTGTACTTTAAATATAGAAAAATTATCGAAAAACAAGCATGACTAGCATGTGGAGATTCGTGTCACTTATTATGAAGAACCACAGAACATTTAATATATAAACTCCAGTAGATACATGTGTGATATTTGGTCAACTTTAACCCCACTATTTTACCACAAACTAAAATAACTTTAAATATTACATAAACACGACAAATACAAAAATAATAAATATTTACAAAAACACATAGGTATACATTTATTAATTCAATGAACAGTCGAATGAGCGGTTAGATGTGTTGTTGGATAAACATGTGCGGAATTATTCTGTGTATTCATTACTATTTTCTATCATATAATGACCAAATGCCAGACCTACATTTTTTCATACCCAAAACCTTTTATCATCATTATTTGAAAGAGCAACATTTAAAGTTTAAAAACTAATAAGTTGGTTATTGTTAGTAACAATCTCGTCACACTTTTAATATGATTTATGAGTTAGTACTGGAAAATCAAATTTAATGATGGTATATTGTATAAATATTCTAGATTCTTAGAGATTATACTATTATTTGTTTCTTCGAATCGCCTTAGATTATGCCCATTTTGTCGTATCACACTTGCTTATCGAACAATTTTTCAGGATCCATTGCATTTGTTGAAGTTGGCAATTGATTATCACCGGTCGATTTCTTTGATAGTAAGTCTAACAATAGGTCTGGATGAATTGGCTTCGCCGAAAGTGGCAATTGATTATGTCCATTTGATATTTGAGAAATAGAATCCAATAATTGCGGGGAACAAATTATCTGATTTTCTAGAATTGTTTTGAAAATAACCAGTTCTGATGAACTATTATTCAATTGACCTGATGCAAATTGATCTTTCACTACCAAAAGAGATTGCGGCATCGTGTTGTGTGAGAGGAGAACTGAAGTTGATAAATAGCTAAAACAAATTTTAATGAGGGGATGTGATATAATTCGATGAAGATATTTGATTTGCCTGTCATTATATGTTAACTCTTATAATTGTTGGGTTTTTGTAGAAAGTCGGTGCCTAGTCTGACTAATTGGTGTCCTTATTTAATCAATTCAATTAACTTATTACAATAAGATTTATTTTCAATCTATATATCACAACTTTCATAACCTTCACAAAAATCGATTCAATTCACATTACTCTGCACAATTACTCTACAAAAATTCACAATAAATCATTGCGTAGAGATACAACTTCTAAATGGAGATGTCACTATATGACGCGAAAGACTTTTATTTGTTTGTCTGACTGATATCCATTCTAAGATTACCTTCTTTGCTGAACTCTTGAAAATATTCTCTTGATTTGCCTTTTCCTTTTATACCCATCTCCTAATTAGTTATTTGTAAATCATTTAGTTCAGGCATTTTGATATCTCTTTTTCTAAAAACTAAATTAGATCCATTATGGCTCCCGGGTTTCCATGTATGTACAATAATTAAATAAGTGGTAAGTTCACCTTTTATCCTGGGTTTCATTCGTCAACCAATTTCGGTTTTCGTAATGAGATAATTTTTTTGAAGTCCCGAGTTTCTCACACTGTTCGAGCTTTCTGTTGGCTCGGCCTTCCCATTACCTCGGGTTTTCCATTAGCCAATTAATTTTTAATTAATTTCTATTTTTATTAAATATTTCTTTCTGGGACCATAATCGATTTAAATTTACTATATTTGGATTCGTCTCGTCCTTTAGCATCCGCCCATACCGTTTCACTTGCTAAATATTTATTTTAAAATTTTTAATTGATTTTGCACTTTTTATTATTATTTTCAATATCAATGTTTTTATTGATTTTCCTATTTACCCTTGAATTTTTTTTTAACCCCAACATAATTAATGTCTAATATTTACCCTTTAAATACTAGTACTCAACATACTAGATCCAGTTAAAATAACATAAAATTTGCTTTTAACTAATCCTTTACCTTTAAATGATATTGTTTCATCATTTTAATAATAATCTCATACTTAGATAATATATACTTCTTTAATATTTCCCTGAAACCGATCAAAGTGTTATCAATAAAAATCAATTTTCATTAAACTACTATAAAACTGTTATCGATATTCAACATTCTTCCTTTAAATTCTCACAACGTGATTCTGGTGACAACAAGCAATTAAAAAAGCAAATAAAAAAGCAAATAATAAGATTTTCATGATCTTCATCTCTGTTTTCCACAAAAATCATTTATTTTCACCAAATTATAAAATCACGAAATCGACATTATATATTCTCATTTTTTGTTTGCTCAAACAATTAAAATAAATCAGATATCAAAATTATTAATCAATAATAAACCATTAGAAATAACTCAATGATATTCATAAATTATACAAATAACCACTTTGGTTATCAAACTGAGTAACCGTTTTAAATCCAAAAATATTACTAATCCTATCAACTTTGACATTAATATCCGCAAGATTAATAAAATCCTAGATAGAAGTAAATGTTTGTATCTTTACCTCAATAAATCACTCTAAAGATATCAAATATTTCTCTATAAAATCAATTAAAATTTTTCTAAGTTTTACCAAATGTGCCATTATTCCTAAACAAAATTAAAGAATTGGCTGAAAACCTTTAAGGTTTAATAAAACCTCGTATTAAATCCCAACACAGACTTATTTAAAATGATACTAATTTATCTTAATTTGCTGAGAGTAATCACCACCAAATAAACTTCTGAAAACGTTTCAATAACTTTCAAAGAATAAATATAATCTTTACTAAAATAAATTTCAAATGTTTAAATAAAACATTAAATTAACATTAAAAGATCATATTCATTTTGACTCAATAATCAGTAAATAATACATGGAATTAAAAAGTATTTAATGTGCGTTAAAGTGTGTATCGTCCAAGGAGACTTATAGAAACAAAGAATAGTATAATTTCTAATAGTAAGAATAATAATGAGAATAAAGATAATATTGAATATATTTGGCAAACTAGGAATGATGATGATAATAATCGTAACATTTTGATAAAACCCATCGTCAATTGAAGATTACAGAGGTGAACCTTAAACTATGATGATATTTTCGATGAAATTGCCCAGTTTGTAGAAGCTTGTGGTCGGACAAGAGATAAAATTAAAAGAAGTATGCAGTTATATATAAATGATTATGCAATAAAATTTTATTTTAATTTATTGTACAAGAGTAGAAATACAGAAAAATTAGTTGAGAATTTAATAGGCGAAATAGTAATTGACTGAGAATTATTAAAATTAAAGTAAGAAAAACTACGAAACAGATATCCAGGTAGCAGAGAAACAATTGGCGAATATACTTATGATTAAACCGAATAAGTTCCTTAACCCGTTGGCGTGGTAGAACACACTGGAAGATTAATTGAAGATTAATTTTAGAATGGACTTCAAAAACACTTATATAAATGAATATAGTTGAATATGGATATTTGAAAGAGTTAGTTATTGAATCAAGACAAATGATATCAGTATGTCAGGTTATTCATGTGCTGAATGTCTCATCGTTATAGCAGGTAGAAGGTCAATGTGTATACGACGACATGGCGATTTGGAGACACAAATAATAGTATAATCGCTAAATATCTAGAATATTTATACAATATACCATCAATAAATTTGATTTTCCAGTACTAACTCATAAATCATATTAGAAGTGTTACGAGTTAAACAATAACATTAATGACATATACATCAATGATTTTCGTCCCGAAAGAGACGATAATGTCACATTTACGGCAAAAAGATTATTGTATTTTGTTATTAGAGAAAAAATTTCTACTTAAAAATAGAGACGACTTTCAGATATCAATGCAATTTCGGAAAAACTGTACTAAGGAAATGAGCTTGATTATTTTTGATCTCATTGAATCTATTGAAAATTTGATAACTTATGAATGGGTTTAATGCCACATACATTGGAGAGACTTCCCGTCATCTCTGTACTCGAGTTCTAGAGTATTGTCGATTGAAGGGTTTGACCAATATTAGTGAGCACAATAGAGGCTGTAAAAGTGAAATTGGAATGTCTGATTTTAGAATTTTGTTGAAAAGTTTTAATAATTATTGGGAACGCGTGATATGTGAAGCATTGTTGATAAGGTCATTGAATCCAAGGATTAATGTGCAAAGTGCTGTGACTTGTAATGTATTGAATGTTTTAAATAGTTTACGTATGTTAAATCATGTTTATGTATTGTTTTTAATAAAAAAAAAAATTTTTTTAATATTATTAAAATAATTGAAATTTTAAATTACAATAATTTTTTTTAAAAATTTATAATATAAATGAAATTTTAAATTAATTAAAAGTTTTTTGAAAATATTTTATAAATATTTATTTATTACAAAATTAAATTAATAAAAATAATTTGTTTAAATTAAATGTTAATTCATAATATTTTTAGTTGGTTTTGAGTACCTGAAGATGATAGTTATGCTATCGAAATATATCGCACGAAAAGTTTTTTATTGGCGTTATCTTTTAAAGTAATTATGGTTCAATAATTTATTTACCGTATATACTCGCGTATAGGGTAAAGGTCAAATAATTTAGGATTAATTTTTTTCAGATTGTCTAGAAATGTCTGTTTTTTTCAAATAAAACATTTTGCTATTTATTGTTTTCTTAAAAATAATTTTTGCCATGTTAAATTGTTATGGTTCGTTGTGAATTGCATAATTTGAAATAAATTATATATTACCAATAAAATTATTTTTAATAAGTCGGCTTATGCGTGGGTCATCTATTTTGGGCATTTTTTCAACCAAATTTTGGGGTCAGATTATATGGAAATATATACGGTAATTTCTATTTTGTCAACTAAATATAACATTTTATCTTTTAAGTTCCAAAGTTTCTGTTTAATATTTCGATTTTCCGTGCGATGGCCAGAAGCTATTGAAACATTATTATAAAAAATATAGCGAAATGTGTAAAACATCATTTCAAACGATCTTGAAATCAGAGTTGAGAAATTCTTCCAATTCCTTGTCCTTGAAATCGAGTTAGCAATAATGGATAGAGAGATGATTGAATTGGTCACTGATAAAGAACTGATCAATCAATTCCATACTCTCATTGTCGGTCATGCTATATTCCAGTATCTAAATGTTCTGGAGTCTATCCGGTGATTGATTGGTCTGCAATTTGTCCTCAACTGGCAACTGAAACAGGGTTATTGAGTAATTTGTACATGAAATTGCTAACTATTTCTCAAGAGGACTCGAATGGAAATTTGCTAGTGTGCTATTTTAATGTATACACTGAGTTTTGTCAATATTTTTGAGCTGAACCTCAAAAATGTGACGGTAAACAATTACATATGAATTAACAATTGAATGATGCAAACACTACAAGCGTTTTAAGCGAACTATTTGCTTCAGAGCTCGATTTTATTAGGAAAGTAATGAAGACGTCAATCAACGTCATAGGAGTAAAAAAGGAAGCTATTCCATCACGGAATATCAAAATGTTGTTGAAACACAAAGAAAATATTAGTGAAAAAATTTAAAGCTTGGCTCTTAAAGCAGTTACAGGCAATATGAAAGTTACAGATTGAGTAGTGACATATGAGGACTATGCCCCGTGGATATTTGGCTTGAAAAAAACAGAGACCCCCTAAAAAAATAATTTTCTTTTTTAATTATTTGTTTTAATGAACGAAATTATATTTTTATTATTTGTTTAAATGTTCAAATTTTAATTTTTAAAAATTTTTTTAATTCATGATAAAAAAGTCTAAGTATTTTTTCTCGATTAAAAAGCCTAAAAATAAATAAAAATTGGCTTAAATCGCCTATTATTGGTCATACTGAGGAGTATTTTCAAATAAAAATATCGAATAAAAAGCCTAAATATTTTTTAATACTTAAAAACCCATAAAAATAAAATTGGATTAAATCGCCTGTCGACTAAAAATCATGAATTTTTTATATTTTATTTACTTTAATTATTTGTTTAAGTCAATAATATTATTTATTTATATTTTAATTATATTATTATTAATTTTAATCAAGTCAATTATTTTATTTATTTTTAAATTATATTATTATTAAATTGTTTGTTTTAATGAAGTAAATTAAATAAGTATTTTTTATTTTCATTTAATCATTTATTTAATATTATTATTTTTATTAATTTAATTATTTATTTTATCTTATTAATATTTTATTTTATATTATTAATTTTTTATTTTATTATTATTAACATTTTTTTTATTTATTTTTAATATTTAATTCTAAGTCTAAGAATAGTTTTTCAATGTAAAAAAGATAAATCATCGATAAATTTTGAATTGTAAAAATAACAAACTTTCAATACATACAAATATTTTTATTGACAATAAAGATTAAATAAAAAAGATTAATTTTTATTTCAAATCAAAAATATCCGAGTAATATGCTTTACGCATTTCGGCCAACAATATATGGATTGTTTGATCATGTTTGAAATCGTTGCAACATGGACATCCATTTGAACATGTTACTCTCATACTATCTTTACAAACAATGCAATTTACAACATATCGGTCACCAGATCCCTGAACGTAGTCATAGTGAATCTCGAGAAGTTCTTCAATGTTAATCCTTGTGAAATAGTAAATTTTTGTTGCGAGAAACTCTGGTGCGCAATAATCCAACGTATTTTTAATTCTTGGATAAAGTTCCTGAATTTTCTTTAAAATTACTTCAAAGAGATAAACTAAATAATAAAATAAAATACATATTTAAAAATACATGATTTACCTTTTGACATTTTTTATTACTTTATAAAAAGTTATACTAAATTAAAAACATACAAATTTTAAACATCAACAAAAATATACAAAAACAAAGAATATTTTCAAATAATTTATTCATTCAAAGTTCTTCATAATCGTCATATTCTTCAATAAATTCCGAAAATTCTTCTGGACTGTTACCTAAAACAACATCACCTCCCCTATAATGACCATATGCTACACTTATATTTTTCCCCACCCAAACCCTTTTATCATCCTTATATTTTAATGCAGTTTTACTGTTTTTAATTGTAAATAGTAGGTAGTTAGGAGCTTACGGGAACATAAAAAAAACATAGGGGAGGGGGGGGGTATGTAATAGCGGATTAAATTTCGGATTATCTTGATTACATAATGATGTAATCAACTTAATTAATTTTGTGTGTATTAATTTTTTTAATTAAATTTTTGTGTGTATTTTTTTTTCGAAATTTTTTTCGAGTTTTTGGCGCGATTTTTTTTTGAATTCAAATTTTTGGAACTTTTTTTTAAATTCAAATTTTGGCGAATTTTTGAAATAAAATTGAAATATTTTTTTTGAATAAATTTTTTTTTAATCACACTATAGTCAGGGGGTATTTTTGAAAAAGACTAAAATAAATTGGCTTGAATTGCCTAACGATAAAAAAAAGCATAAAATTAAAATTGGCTCAAATCGCCTAAGATGTGATATAGTCAGGGATATTTTTAAATCGTAATAAAAACTAATGCAATATTTGGTCTCAATACTTTCTATAGGTAAATATAGGCATAAAATAAAAATGGCTTTAATCGCCTACTGATAAAAAAAGCATAAAATTAAAATTGGCTCAAATCGCTAAGATGTGATATAGTCAGGGATATTTTTAATTCGTAATAAAAACTAATGCAATATTTGGTCTCAATACTTTCTATAGGTAAATATTGACATAAAATAAAAATGGCTTGAAACGCCTACTGATAAAAAATTGACAGGGGTATTTTATAGGCTTGTTAAAAAAAAACACTTGAAATATTTGTTCACACAATTTTCATAGGCAAATTTAGGCTCTAGATAAAAATAATTTAAAATACCTAAAGTAAATTACGATAAATTAAAGTACATTAGGATACATTAAAGTATATTAAAGTAAATTTAGATAAATTAAAGTACATTAGAATATATTTAAGTATATTAGAGTAAATTAAGGTTCCTCTAGTAAATTAAGATACATTAGAGTACATTAAGGTAAATTAAAGTAAATTAAAGGGTCGAAAGTCAATTTAAGTACATTGGGGTACATTTAAGTAAATTATGGTTCATAAAGTAAATTAAGGTACATCATAGTAATTTAAACTACGTTAGAATAAATTTAAGTAAATTAAGGTTCTTAAAGTAATCTAAGGTGCCTAGAGTAAAGTATGGTAGGTTAGGTAAGAATTTTTTTAAAATTAAATAGAGAGTCAACAGTTAAGTTACATAAGGGTAATTTTTAAAGCTGAAAATTTTAAAAGCAGTTATTGTAGGCAAATTATATAAGGTAAGAATTTTTAAAAAGTAAATAGAGGGTTAAAAGGTAAATTACATAAGGTAAGAATTTTTAAAGTTAAAGAGTCGACAATATTGCATGATAAAATTTATTAAATAAAATTTTTAGTATAGTTTTATCGATCAATTTTTATACATATTTTTAAATGATAAAATTTTTAACATAAATTTACAATGGAATTTTTTATACATGATTTTTAAAGATGAAATTTTTAGGATAATTTTACAATGAAATTTTTTATACATGATTTTTAAATAGAATTTTTAGTATAATTTTATCGATGAATTTTTTATATATAATTTTTAAAGATGAAATTTTTAGGATAATTTTACAATGAAATTTTTACACATGTTTTTAATTGAAAAAATTTTGAATGTAATCTTACAATGAAATTTTTTAGTATAATTTGTACAATGACATTTTTATACACGTTGATTACGATCAAATTTTCAAAGAAATTTTTCAAAAACTTTTTTCAAAGAATTTTATTAAATTAAATTTTTGAGTTTCAGTGTTACATAGTATTGCCTAAGGTAGGTGGTAGTCATTCGCAAGAGCAACCCATCTCCTCCACTCTGCAGCAACCCATCGTTAATAAAAAAAATAATAAAATAATAATAATAATAATAATAATAATACTTTCAGAAAACATAAAAAGTTAACTTACTTGGTATCAACTTCTGAACACTGATAACCCATACACAGTGAATAATTCATTAATAACTGAACAACAATCACTAGGTACTGTATACAAATAACCGAGTAATGTACAGCTCTCTATATACATATTAGGCATTGAATAATTTACTTATTCATTAAAATGACATATTTAAATAATATTTACTCTTTCAACACAGATATTGAATCAACTCAACCCACTTAAAAAATAAAATTTTCTCTAAATCATTTCCCCTTAAAATACTTGGTTATTCACACACTCACAATATGTTATCAATAACTAGTTACTGAACAAATCAATATCAAAAACTAATTACTGAACCAATAAATATTAATGATAGGTTACTGACCAACTAATTTTGAAATAAATCACATAAAAGGTTAACAAAAAGAAATACAAGTTGAAACTTTATTAACTTTTTCACTATTTTAAAATTTTTGGTTGCTTAGTTACCTTGTCGTTATCAGGCGATAATTAATCAAATTCATTGAAACCAAATCCATTGTTATATTTACTTGGTATCAACTTCTGAACACTGATAACCTATACACAGTGAATAATTCATTAATAACTGAACAACAATCACTAGGTACTGTATACAAATAACTGAGTACTGTACACCTCTCTATATACATACTAGGTATTGAATAATTTACGTATTCATTAAAATGACATATTTAAATAATATTTACTCTTTGAACACCGATATTCAACCAACGTAACTCATTTAAAAATAAAATTTTCTCTCAATCATTTCCCTTAAAATACTTGGTTATTCACACACTCACAATATGTTATCAATAACTAGTTACCGAACAAAACAATATCAAAAACTAATTACTGAACCAATAAATATTAATGATGGGTTACTGACCAACTAATTTTGAAATAAATCACATAAAAGGTTAACAAAAAGAAATACAAGTTGAAACTTTATTAACTTTTTCACTATTTTAAAATTTTTGGTTGCTTAGTTACCTTGTTGTTATCAGGCGATAATTAATCAAATTCATTGAAACCAAATCCATTGTTATATTTACTTGGTATCAACTTCTGAACACTGATAACCTATACACAGTGAATAATTCATTAATAACTGAACAACAATCACTAGGTACTGTATACAAATAACTGAGTACTGTACACCTCTCTATATACATACTAGGTATTGAATAATTTACGTATTCATTAAAATGACATATTTAAATAATATTTACTCTTTGAACACCGATATTCAACCAACTTAACTCATTTAAAAATAAAATTTTCTCTCAATCATTTCCCTTAAAATACTTGGTTATTCACACACTCACAATATGTTATCAATAACTAGTTACCGAACAAAACAATATCAAAAAATTTTACTGACCAAGAAATCTTTAAATAAAAGCACATATAAATTTGAACAATCAAAAGAAATACAATTTTATTAACTTCTCGACTTTTTTATCGATCATTGATGTCTCCAAATTGTTTAGTTGTTTAGTTACCTGATTGCTATCAAGAAACTATTAATCATTGAAGCTCAATCAATTGTTGTATTTTCTCTGAATAAAAATTTATTTCTTTACAGTCTTATTATTGAAATTTATTGAAATTATTTTGTAAAACTTAGTTAAAAAACTTTGAAATTTTTCTACCATTTTTGTAATTTTTTTTATATTGCGTCCAACAATGAACAATTACTAAACGTTATTTTCAAAGATGAATGCCAACCTTTTCATTTATTTTTCACATGCCCTAAATAAATTAATTGCTAACACATCAAAAAAAAATTACTTAAATTTATTTTTATAGATTTTCTAATCTTTTCACCCCCAACTCTTATTGTTTACTGAATGATAAATTAATTAGTAAGTACAAGTAGTGGTTAATCTAATTGCTAGTGAAAAGAAACGTGATTAGAAAAAGATACTTAAATTAATTTCTCGAAACATATATTACTTTCATTGTACTCGGAATAAATTTTCATATATTTATTGAAAATGATTCGACTCTTTAAATTATTAACTCAAAGATGCTAAAGGTTTGAATAAAACTGATAGAAAAAAAAATTAATATCTACAGCATTACTAAAATCAAATAACTATAATTTCTGATACCATGCTTCAATACATACATAGGTTCTTGTGTACTGATATCACTTACTGAAAACCCAAACTTATAGGAAAAATGTATGTGATTGTCTATTAGTCTTTGTAGAAATTATTTTTATTAAATTGTGGTTAGCTGGTGAATAGAATTTGATTAAAGTAGTGGGAAAGATGTAAATTTTAAATAAATTTGATTAAATTTGTTAATTCTTTAAATAAAATGTTTTAAAGAAAGCTTCAACATAGTAGCAAATTTTAAAGAGAATAGTACTTATCAATTAAAAATTAATTAAATTAACTAAGTTGTAAGATAATTGAAAAATTTATTAGATCATTTTTTAAAATTTTATAAGGTTGTTAGGTAATTATTCTAGGTACTTGTTGAATGAAAATTAGTGTATGTTATCGACTGCTCATAGTATTTAATTCTACAATTTCCGGATAAATAATTATTAAATTCTTGATTCCTGGAAATAATCGTAAATATTTAAATTATTCAGAAAATTGTCAAAAAAAAACCTAAATAATGGGTAACAAAAAAGTTTAAATACTAGTCAATTTTAGTTTTTAATTTAATTGAGTTACAAATATTTTAATAAAATCAAATAAATAGTTACATGAATCATACAATTTCATAGAACTGAAATATTATCGATACATCCTGATTAACCTTAAATCAATGAAAAAAGTGACAATTTTCCTAAGTATGTTATAAATTCAATCAACTCAATCCCCTTAAAAATACTATAAATTCACCTCTCAACCAATCATTTCTCTTCAAATATCATTTTCACTCCATTATATCAACTATATTCATACTTTTCATAAAAACCTATCAAGTAGATAATATTTACCCTTTGAACACTAATATTCATTCCAGTATATTCCTTTAAAAATATTATAAAAATCATCTCTTGACCAATCATTTTCCAACGAATAACAATATTTCAAGCCATATTCAATATTTTTCATAAAAATCATAACAATACCCATTTCTATAATATTTACTCTTTAAATAACAATATTTAACTAACTCAAGACCCTTAAAAATGACAACAAACTTGTTCTTAATCGACTATTTTTCACTAAATAAATTCCACTCTTGACTAATCTTTTCCAATCAAATAACACTTTCGCCTACTCTACCAACTATATTCATTCTTTTATAAAAATCACCTATTAAATAACGATACCGATACTTAACCGACTCAACACCTTAAAAATATCAACAAATTTGCTGTTAATCGATTATTTCCCTTTAAAATATCATAAATTCTCTTCTTAGTCAATTGTTTTCCCCTAAAATAAAATTTACTCTCAACCAATCATTTCTCTTTAAATGACATTAATCCCAGTTATATTCATTATTTTCATCAAAAATCACCGACATATCGATATTCAACCGAATAAATCTCTTGAAATCACCTTAAAATAAAATTCCTCTCTTGACCAATCAAATCCCCTTAAAAGATCATAAATTCTCTTCTTAAACAATCATTTCTCTTTAAATGACAATATTTTCACTCTCTTAAAAGATTTACACACATATTGATATTTATCTGAACAAAGCCCCCCTAAAAATATTATAAATTCCTCCTCTATATTCTCCATTTATAAAATATTTATTCTTTGAACACAGATATTGAACCAACTCAACCCCCTTAAAAATGACAACAAACTTGTTCTTAATCGAGTATTTCCCCTTAAAATATCACAAAATTTCCTCTTAACCAATCATTTCCCTTGAAATGACTTTTTCCCTTAATGCACCAACAAAATACATATTTTTTTTGTAAATTTTATTTAGAAATCTATATTTAACCGAATAAGATCCTTAAAAATCCATCATTCGGATCATATTTACTATATGTATTCAACCAATCAAATTCCCTTAAAATAAAAATCTGAATTTTACCAATAAAAATAAATTTTCTTTAAAGTATAACATAATTGTTATCGATACCCAACATTGTCCGTCGAAAATCACCACAATTTGATTCTGGCAACAAATTCAATCAATAAAAAATTCATCAAAATGACTAAAATCGAATAAAGTCTATGTTTCCCACATAAATTTAATTTCACTAAATTAATGTAAAATCATAAAATATATATCATGTTGCTCAAATAATTAAAATTAATCAGTAAATCAAGTATAAATTCAATAAAAATTACCAGTCAACCCATAGATATAATTCAACGATTTTCATATGTATATTGTTAACCACACTGAGCATCCTCTTAAAAATCTCTACAATATGCTACTTTTGTGATTGATATCCACGAAATCAATAAATGGAAAATGATAATAATTATTGATCTCCTTTTTTACACTGTAAAATCAATTAAAATCTTAGGTTTCACTAAATATTTTAAAAATTAACTGATTTAATCAACTTTTTAAATATAACATAAAATTAAAATATCATTTACTATTCAAAATCTATCAGTCAATTTGATTCTAATTCTTAATAATTATCTTAAATAGATGTTTCATAAACATTTTGATCATAAATTTAACTTTTATTTAAAATAATCCTAAAATCAAGTCAAATCTAATAAATTATCAAGAAATTAAGTGTTTCTAAATTATAGATTTAACCTAATTTCTTCAATAATTTCATTAAAAACATAATCAAACCCTAAATCTATTAAAATTCAGAAGAAAACCATAAAATTCACAAAGATGATTAAAATTTACTAAAATAAATACCTCGTAAAACTAGATATCACTTAAATTATCATAAAATTTCCCTAAGAGCTCTAATTGATTTACATAGCCTAAAATTATTTTATTTTTGTCGAGTACAACCTAGTCTATTAAAAGATGTTTTTTATTTAATTAAATTTTCATTGAAAATAACAAGTCAACAAATAGAATTTTAATTAGTAGAGATTATATTCTATAAAGAAAATTTTCAGTGAAGAAGCAATGTTGGTGAGAGAGTACATTAAGTGTCTAAAATCATTGAAGTTACTGGGAAAAAAGTGGGATAGTTAAAGATATCTACTAAATAGATGAAATATCAATTGATATATTAAAAACTTACAAGGATAATATACTTTGAATGGAGAAAATATACATCGAAGAGGAAAATATTCATTGAAGAGAAAAATATTCGTTGAAGAAAAAAACATTCATTGAATAAGGAAAGTATTAATTGAAGAGAGAAAATATTCATTAAAGAGGAAAGCAATCATTAAAGTGAGAAAATATGAATTGAAGCTACCAAATATTCAGTGAATCGAAAATTGCTTATAATAAATTAGATTGTAAATTTCTCAATGATGAGATGAAATATCAATTAAATATTGGGAAATACTTTAAATGGAGTCTGAATTATTCACTGATCAACAAATATACTTAAAAGATGAAAATATGCACTGATAATGAACGTACTATAAGAGTGGATGAATTAAAAATTCAATTAAAAATTATTAACAATTGAGTTGATTTCATCGGTCAATTATATTTAAATAAATATATATATATATATATTTTTGATGGACACTTATGGGCGGAGGAATAGTTATTAAAAACCGATGAAATCAACTCAATTGTTAATAATTTTTAATTGAATTTTTAATTCATCCACTCTTATAGTACGTTCATTATCAGTGCATATTTTCATCTTTTAAGTATATTTGTTGATCAGTGAATAATTCAGACTCCATTTAAAGTATTTCCCAATATTTAATTGATATTTCATCTCATCATTGAGAAATTTACAATCTAATTTATTATAAGCAATTTTCGATTCACTGAATATTTGGTAGCTTCAATTCATATTTTCTCACTTTAATGATTGCTTTCCTCTTTAATGAATATTTTCTCTCTTCAATTAATGCTTTCCTTATTCAATGAATGTTTTTTTCTTCAACGAATATTTTTCTCTTCAATGAATATTTTCCTCTTCGATGTATATTTTCTCCATTCAAAGTATATTATCCTTGTAAGTTTTTAATATATCAATTGATATTTCATCTATTTAGTAGATATCTTTAACTATCCACTTTTTTCCCAGTAACTTCAATGATTTTAGACACTTAATGTACTCTCTCACCAACATTGCTTCTTCACTGAAAATTTTCTTTATAGAATATATCTCTACTAATTAAAATTCTATTTGTTGACTTGTTATTTTCAATGAAAATTTAATTAAATAAAAAACATCTTTTAATAGACTAGGTTGTACTCGACAAAAATAAAATAATTTTAGGCTATGTAAATCAATTAGAGCTCTTAGGGAAATTTTATGATAATTTAAGTGATATCTAGTTTTACGAGGTATTTATTTTAGTAAATTTTAATCATCTTTGTGAATTTTATGGTTTTCTTCTGAATTTTAATAGATTTAGGGTTTGATTATGTTTTTAATGAAATTATTGAAGAAATTAGGTTAAATCTATAATTTAGAAACACTTAATTTCTTGATAATTTATTAGATTTGACTTGATTTTAGGATTATTTAAATAAAAGTTAAATTTATGATCAAAATGTTTATGAAACATCTATTTAAGATAATTATTTAAGAATTAGAATCAAATGACTGATAGATTTTGAATAGTAAATGATATTTTAATTTTATGTTATATTTAAAAAGTTGATTAAATCAGTTAATTTTTAAAAATATTTTAGTGAAACCTAAGATTTTAATTGATTTTACAGTGTAAAAAAGGAGATCAATAATTATTATCATTTTCCATTTATTGATTTCGTGGATATCAATCACAAAAGTAGCATATTGTAGAGATTTTTAAGAGGATGCTCAGTGTGGTTAACAATATACATATGAAAATCGTTGAATTATATCTATGGGTTGACTGGTAATTTTTATTGAATTTATACTTGATTTACTGATTAATTTTAATTTATTTGAGCAACATGATATATATTTTATGATTTTACATTAATTTAGTGAAATTAAATTTATGTGGGAAACATAGACTTTATTCGATTTTAGTCATTTTTGATGAATTTTTTATTTGATTGAATTTGTTGCCAGAATCAATTGTGGTGATTTTCGACGGACAATGTTGGGTATCGATAACAATTATGTTATACTTTAAAGAAAATTTATTTTTATTGGTAAAATTCAGATTTTTATTTTAAGGAATTTGATTGGTTTGAATACATGATGCTAAATATGGATCCGAATGATGGAGTTTTTACAAAGGATCTTATTCGGTTAAATATAGATTTTAAATAAAATTTACAAAAAAAATATGTATTTTTGTTGTGCAGTTAAGGGAAAAGTCATTTCAAGGAAATGATTGGTTAAGAGGAAATTTTGTGATATTTTAAGGGGAATACTCGATTAAGAACAATTTGTTGTCATTTTTTAAGGGGGTTGAGTTTGGTTCAATATCTGTGTTCAAAGAATAAATATTTATAAATGAGAATATAGAGGAGGAATTTATAATATTTTTTAGGGGCTTTGTTCAGATAAATATCAATATGTGTGTAAATCTTTTAAGAGAGTGAAAATATTGTCATTTTAAGAGAAATGATTGTTTAAGAAAGAATTTATGATCTTTTAAGGATTTGATTGGTAAAAAGAGAGGAATTTATTTTAAGGTGATTTAAGAGATTTATTCGGTTGAATATCGATATGTTTCGGTGATTTTAGATGAATAATGAATATAACTGGGATTAATTGTCATTTAAAGAGAAAATGATTGGTTGAGAGTAAATTTATTTTAGGGGGAAAAGCAATTGACTAACGAAGAGAATTTATGATACTTTTTAACGGAAATAATCGATTAACAGCAAATTTGTTGATATTTTTAAAGTGTTGAGTCGGTTAATATGGTATCGTTATTTTAATAGGTGATTTTTATCAAAATGAATATAGTTGGTAGACGTAAGCGAAAGTGTTATTTTTGGAAAAGATTAGTCAAGAGTGGAAATTTATTTAGTAAAATAGTCGATTAAGAACACAGTTTTGTCATTTTTTAAGGGTCTTGAGTTAGTTAAAATTGTTCTTTAAAGAGTAATATTATAGAAATGGGTTTGTTATGATTTTTAGAAAAATATTGAATATGGCTTGAAATAATTGTTTCATTCGTTGGAAATGATTGGTCAAAACGAGATGATTTTATAATATTTTTAAACAGGATAATACTGGGAATGAACTGATTAGTGCAAAGGGTAAAATATTATTACCTTGATAGGTTTTTATGAAAAGGTATGAATATAGTTGATATAATGGAGTGAAAATGATATTTGAAGCGAAATGATGGTTGAGAGGTTGAATTCTATAGTATTTAAGGGGATTCGAGTTGATTGAATTTATAAATACTTAGGAAAATTGTCACTTTTTTCATTGGATTTAGGTTTAATCGGATGTATCGATAATATTTCCACAGTTCTAATGAATTGTATGATTCATGGTACTATTTATCTTGATTTAATTAAAATATTTGTAACTCAATTAAATTAAAAACTAAAATTGACTAGTATTTAAAACTTTTTGTACCCATTATTTAGGTTTTTTTTGACAATTTTCTGAATAATTTAAATTATTTACGATTCATTTCCAGGAATCAAGAATTAATAATTATTTAATCCGGAAATTTGTAGAATTAATACTATACGTCGATAACATACACTATTTTCATTACAACAAGTACCTAGAATAATTACTATACAACTATAAAATTGTTAAAAAATGATCTAATAATTTTCAATTATCTTACAACTTAGTTAATTTAATTTAATTTTTAATTGATAAGTACTATCTCTCTTCTAAAATTTGCTCTATGTGAAAGCTTTCTTAAAACATTTCTTTTAAAGAATTTAACAAATTCTAAATCAATTTATTTAAAATTTACATCTTTTCCCACTACTTTAATCAAATTCATTCACCACTAACCACAATTCTAATAAAAAATAATTTCTACAAAGACTACTAACAATCACATACATTTTCCTAAAGTTTGGGTTCCGTAAGTTGAAATCAGACAAAGAACCTATGTATTGTATTCGAAGCATGGGTATCAGAAATTAAGTTATTTGATTTAGTATGCTGTAGATCTTAATTTTTTTTTCTATCAGTTTTATTCAAACTTAGCATCTTTGAAGTTATAATTTAAAGAGTCGAATCATTTTCATAAATACTATGAAATTATTCCGAGTACAATGAAAGTAAAATGTTTCGAGAAATTAATTTAGTAATCTTTTTCTAATCACGTTTCTTGCACTACAATTAGATTAACCATACTTGTTACTTACTAATTAATTTATCATTCAGTAAAACAATACGAGTTGGGGGTGAAAAGATTAGAACAATTATAAAAATAAATTTTAAGTAATTTTTTTTTGATGTTTTAAGCAATTATTATAGGGCATGTGAAAATAAATGAAAAAGGTTTGCGCATTCTCTTTGAAAATAACGTTTAGTATTGTTCATGTTGAGACGCAAATATAAAAAAATTACAAAATGGTAAAAAATTTCAAAGTTTTAACCTAAGTTTTACAAAAATTTCAATAAATCACATACAAGACTGTAAAGAAATAAATTTTTATTCAGAGAAAATACAACAATTGATTGAGCTTCAATGATTAATAGTTTCTTGATAGCAATCAGGTAACTAAACAACTAAACAATTTGGAGACATCAATGATCGATAAAAAAGTCGAGAAGTTAAAAAATTTATTTCTTTTGATTGTTCCAAATTTATATGTCTTTATTTAAAGATTTCTTGCGAATGACACCACCCTACTATGCCAATACTATGTAACAATGAAACTCAAAAATTTAATTTAATAAAATTCTTTGAAAAAAGTTTTTGAAAAATTTCTTTGAAAATTTGATCGTAATCAACGTGTATAAAAATGTCATTGTACAAATTATACTAAAAAATTTCATTGTAAGATTACATTCAAAATTTTTTCAATTTAAAAACATGTGTAAAAATTCATTGTAAATATCCTAAAAATCTTCATCTTTAAAAAATTATATATAAAAATTCATCGATAAAATATACTAAAATTTCTATTATAAAATCCATGTATAAAAAATTTCATTGTAAATTTCCTAAAAATTTTCATCTTTAAAAAATCATGTATAAAAATTCCTTGTAAATTTATGTTCAAAAATTTTATCATAAAAATAATGGTATAAAAATTGCATCGATAACACTATACTAAAAATTTTTATTAATAAATTTTATCATCAATATTGTCGACTCTTTACTTTAAAAATTCTTACCTTATGTATTTAACCTTTAACCCTCTATTTACTATTTAAAAATTCTTCTATATAATTTGCCTACAATAACTGCTTTTAAAATTTTCCAGCTTGTAAAAAATTCCCTTATGTACACTAACTGTTGACTCTCTCATTTAATTTAAAAAATTCTTAACCTAACTACATACTTTACTCTAGGCACCTTAGATTACTAAGAACCTTAATTACTTAAATTTAATTTTAACCGTAGTTTAATTACTACTCCTGATGTACCTTAATTTACTTTATGAACCATAATTTACGAAATGTAACCCAATGTACTCTAAATTGGACTTTCGACCCTTAATTTACCTTCTAATTTACCTTAAGGTACTCTAATGTAATCTTAATTTACTAGAGGAACCTTCAATTTACTCTAATACTACGCTTAACTAAATTCTAATGTACTTAATTATCTAAATTTACTTTACATCATACTTAATGTATCTAAGTACTTTAATTTATCTTAATTTACTTTAGGTATTTTAATTAATTTTATCTAGAGCCTCAAATTTTGGCCATGAAAATTGTGTGAACAAATATTTCAGTCGTTTTTTTTTACAAGCCTATAAAATACCCTTCAATTTTTTATCAGTAGGCGTTTTCAGCCATTTTTATTTTATGTCAATATTTAAACCTATAGAAAAGTATTGAGACCGAAAAATTGCATTATCTTAATTACGAATTAGAAAATATCCCTGACTATATCACATCTTAAGCGATTTGAAGCCATATTTCTAATTTAATCTTTTTATCACTAGGACGATCAGCATTTTTATTTTATCCTATATTTACTATAAAAGTATTCGACACCAAATAGCATTTTTTTATTACGATTTAAAAATATCCCTGACTATATCACATCTTAAGGCGATTTGGACCAATTTTAATTTAAAAATGCTTTTTTTCATGAGTTAGGCAATGTCAAGCCAATTTATTTTTAGTCTTTTAAAAAATACCCCTACTATAGTGTGATTAAAAAAAATCTTATTCAAAAAAATAATTTCAATTTATTTTCAAAATTCGCCAAAATTTGAATTTAAAAAAAAATGTTCCAAAAATTTCGAATCAAAAAATCGCAGCCAAAAACTCGAAAAAAATTTCGAAAAAAAAACTACACACACAAACTTTAATTAAAAAATTAATACAACAAAATTAATTTAATTGATTACATCCTTATGTAATCAAGATCAATCCGATTAATCTGCTATTACTACCCCCCTCCCCTATGTTTTTTATGTTCCCGAAGCTCCTAACACCTACTATTTACAATTAAAAACAGTAAAAACGCATTAAAATATAAGGATGATAAAAGGGTTTTGTGGCGGAAAAAAATAAGTGTAGCATATGGTCATTATAGGGGAGTGATGTTGTTTTGGTAACAGTCCAGAAAGAATTTCTCGGAATTTATTGAAGAAATGACGATTATGAAGAACTTGAATGAATAAATATTTGAAAATAATTCTTGTTTTTGTATAATTTTGTTGATGTTTAAATTTGAATGTTTTTAATTTACGTATAACTTTTAATACAAGTAAAAAAATGTCAAACAGTAATCAATGTATTTTTAAATATGTATTTTTTATTTTATTATTTAATTTATCTCTTTGAAGTAATTTTAAAGAAAATTCAGGAACTTTATCCAAGAATTCAAAATACGTGTGGATTATTGCGCCACCCAGAGTTCTCGCAACAAAAATTTACTATTTCACAAGATTAACATTGAACAGAACTTCTTTCTCGAGATCACTATGACATACCGTTCAGGGATCGCGTGACCGATAATGTTGTAAATGCATTGTTTGTAAAGATAGTAGAGAGAATGTTCAACATGGATGTCCTGTTGCAACGCAATTTCACAACATGAATCAAACAATCCATATATTGTGGCCGAAATGCGAAGCCAATATTACTCGGATATTTTGATTTGAAATAAAAATTAATCTTTTTATTTAATCTTATTGTCAATAAAAATATTTTTGTATGTATTGAAAGTTGTTATTTTACATTCAAATTTATCCGATGATTTATCCTTGTTTTACATTGAAAAATTATTCTTAGACTTAGAATTAAATTTAAAAAATAAAAAAAATCTTTAATAATAATAAAAATAAAAATTAATCAATATAAATAAAATATTAATAGATCAAAATAATAATTAAACTTAAAAAATAATAATATAATAAATGATAATGAAAATAAAAATACTTATTTAATTTACTTCATTAAAACAAACAATTAAATAAATAAATATTTAAAATAATAAAATAATTGACCTATAATTAAAATTAATAATAATATACATTAAAATAAAATAAATAATATTATTCGACCTTTAAACAATAATTAAAGTAAATAAAATATAAAAAATTCATGATTTTTAGTCCGACAGGCGATTATCCAATTTTATTTTTAAAATGGGTTTAAGTATTAAAAAATATTTAGGCCTTTTATATCGATATTTACTTTGAAATACTCCTCAGTTGACAATATAGGCGATTTACAGCCAATTTTTATTTATTTTAGGGCTTTTTAATCGAGGAAAAAACTTAGACTTTTTATCATGAATTAAAAAAATTTTTAAAAATTAAAATTTGAACATTTAAACCAAATAATAAAAATATAATTTCTTCATTAAAACAAATAATTAAAAAAGAAATTATTTTTTAGGGGGTCTCTGTTCTTCTTTCAAAGCCAAATACTCCACGGGGCCATAGTCTCATACTGTCACTACCCAATCTGTAACTTTCTATTGCCTGGTAACTGCTTTCAGACGCCAGCTTAATTTTTCACTAATATTTCCTTTTGTTGTTCAAACAACCATTTTGATCATTCGTGATGGAAAGCTTCCTTTCTTTATACTCCTATACGTTGATTGACGTCTTCATTACTTCCTAATAAAATCGAGCTCTGGAAGCAAATAGTTCGCGTTAAAACCTTGTAGTGTTTGCATCATTCCAATTGTTAAGTCAATAGTAACTTCGTTTACCGTCAATTTTTGAGGTTCACTCAAAAATCATTGACAAAACCAGTCGTATAATCTAAATAAGCACACTAGCAAATTTCCATTCGAGTCCTCTTGAGAAATATTAGCAATTATCATGTACAAATTACTAAATAACCCTGTTTTCAGTTGCCAGTTGAAGGACAATCAGACCCAGTCAAATCACCGATAGACTCAGAACACTTTAGATACTGGCAATATAGCATACGAACCCAATGAGAGTATGCGAATTGATGATCAGTTCTCTTATCATGCAACGCAATTCCAATCATCTCTCTATCCAATTATTGCTACGATTTCAAGGAAAGGAATTGGAAGACATTTCTCAACTCTGATTTCAAATCGTTTGAAATGAATGTTTTACACATTTCGCTATAATTTTATACATAATGTTTCAATAGCTTCTGGCCATTCGCACGGAAAATCGAAAAGATATTAAAACAAACACCTTTGGAACTTAAAAGATAAAAAGTTATACTTTAGTTGACAAAAGAAATTACGTTATATATTTCCATATAATCTGACCCCAAAATTTGGTTGAAAAAGCCCAAATAGATGACCCCACGCATAAGCCGACTCTATTAAAAAATAAATTTTATTGGTAATATAAAATATTTCAAAATTAAATGCAATTCAACAACGAACCATAACAATTTAACAGCAAAAATTCATTTCTAAGAAAACAAACTAAATAGCAAAATTTTTATTTGAAAAAACAGACATTTCTAGACAATCTGAAAACACTTATCCTAACAATTTTGACCTTTACCACTATACCGCGAGTAATATACGGTAAATAAAATATTGAACCATAATACTTTAAAAGATAACGCCAATTAAAAAACTTTCGGTGCGATAATACTCGATAGCATAACTATCATCTACCCCAGTACTAAACCAACTAAAAATATTATGATTAACATTTATTTTAACAAATATTTTATTAATTCTAATTTTGTAATAAATAATATTTATAAACTATTTTCAAAAAACTTTATTAATTTAAAATTTCATTTATATTATAAATCTTTTAAAAACATTATTGACGTAAAATTTCAATTATTTTAATAAATATTAAAAAAATTTTTTTTTAAAAAACAAACATAACATGATCACATACGTACATTTAAAAACATTCAAATACATTAAAGTCACAGGCACTTTGCACATTAATCTTGGATTCATGACCTTATCAACAAGCTTCACATATCACGCGTTCCCAAAATATCTTACCAACCTTCAACCAAAATTCTAACATCAGACATCTCAATTTCAAACTTTTACAGCCTCTATTCGTGCTCCACTAATATTGGTCAAACCTTCAAATCGACAATACACTAGACTCGAGTACAGAGATGACGGGAAGTCCTCCCAATGTAGTGGCCATAAAACCCATTCAATAAGTTATCAAATTTTCAATAGATTCATGAGAATCAAAAATAAATCAAGCTCATTTCCTAGTACAGTTTCTTCCCGAATTGCCATTGATATCTGAAAGTCGTCTCTATTTTTAAGTAGAAATTTTTTTCTCTAATAACAAAATACAATAATCTTTTTGCGTAAATGTGACCATTATCGCCCCTCTTTCGGGGACGAAAATCATTGATCGGTATCAGTCATTAATGATGTTAACTCGTAACACTTCTAAACTGATTTATGAGTCATAACGGAAAATCAAATTATTGATCGTAATAACTTGTATAAATCACATTCTAGATATTTAGCGATATCACTATATTTGTGTCTCCAAATCGCCATGTCGCGTATACAATTGACCTTCTACCTGCCTATAACGAGAGACATTCAGCACATGAATAACTGACATACTGGATAGCATTTGTTCGTAGTTTCTCTTACTTTATTTTAATAATTTCAGTCAATTACTATTCGCCTATTCAAATTCTCAACTAATTTTTCTGTATTCACTCTCTGTACAATAAATTAAAATAAATTTTTATGCATAATCATTTATATCATAACGCATACCTTCTTTCTAATCTTTATTCTCTTGCCGATCCACAACTTGCTACCAAACGGCAATTTCATCGAAAATCATCATAGTTTAAGGTTCACCTCTGTAACTTCATTGACAGATGGGTCTTTATCAAAATGTTACGATTATTAACATATACAATTCCTAGTTGCCAAATATGATCAAATATATCTTTATTCTCATTATATTCCTTACTATAGAAATATCCTATTCTTTGTTTCTAAAGTCTCCGTTGGACGATCACACTTTAACGCACATTAAATACTTTTAATTCCATGTAATTATTACTGATTATTGAGTCAACAATGGAATATACTTTTTAATGTTAATTTAATGTTTTAATTAAACTTTGAAATTTATTTTTATAAAGATTATATTATCTTTGAAAGTATGAACGTTTTCAGAAGTTTATTTGGTGTGATTACTCTCAGCAAATTAAGATAAATTAGTATCATTTTAAATAATCGTGTTGGGAATTTAATACGAGTTTTATTAAAACCTTAAAGCGGTTTCAGCAATTTTTAACTTTGTTTAGGAAATAATGGCACATTTGGTAAAACTACAAATTTTAATTGATTTTACTAGAAGAAATAATGATATCTTAGAGTGATTTATTGAGAGTAAAGATACAAACTTTACTTCTTAATCTAATTTATTAATCTTGCGGAATCAAGTCAGTGATAGGATTAGTAATATTTGGATTTAAAACGGTTACTTCAGTTTGAAACCAAAGTGGTTATTTGTATAGATTAATATCATTAGAGCTTATTCTAATGGCTATTATTGATTAGAATAATCTGATATGATTATTTAATTGTTTGAGCAAACAAAAAATGAGAATATATAATTCGAATTTCGTGATTTTACATAAATTGGTGAAATAAATATTTTGGTGAAACAGCAGATGAAGATCATGAAAATCTTATTATTTGCTTTATTTCCTTTTTAATTGCCTTGTTGTACCAAATCACGTTGGAGAAATTAAACGGAGAATGTTGCATATCGATAACAGTTATCGTATCTCATGAAACTTGATTTTTAATGAAACACTTTGATCGGTTCAGGGAATCCTTAAAGAAGTCAATATATATCTAAGGTAATGAGATTATTCTAAAATGATGAAAACCAAATCATTTAAAGGTAAAGGCATAGCAAAGCAAATCTTTATGTTATTCTTAACTCGGATCTAGTATGTTGATACTAAGTATTTTTTAAAAAAAGGGGGGGTTAAAAAAAAAATAGAGACATTAATTATGTTGGGGTTAAAAAAAAATTCAAGGGTAAATAGGAAAATCAATAAAAACATTGATATTGAAAATAATAATAAAAAGTGCAAAATCAATTAAAAAGTTTAAAATAAATATTTAGCAGTAAACGGTATGGGCGGATGCTAAAGACGAGACAATCCCCAATAATCTAAATTTAAATCGATTATGCCCAGAAAAATATTTAATAAAAATCAAATATTAAAATTAAGCTATGGAAAACCCGAGGTAATGGGAAGGCCGAGCCAACAGAAACCCGAACAGTGTGAGAAACTCGGGACTTCAAAAAAAATTATCTCCATTACCGAAACACCGAAATTGGTGACGAATGAAACCCAGGATAAAAGGTGAACTTACCACTTATTTAATTATTGTACAAACATGGAAACCCGGGAGCCATAATGGATCTAATTTAGTTTTTAGAAAAAGAGATATCAAAATGCCTGAACTAAATGATTTACAAATAACTAATTAGGAGATGGGTATAAAAGGAAAAGGCAAATCAAGAGAATATTTTCAAGAGTCCGCAAAGAAGGTAATCTTAGAATGGATATCAGTCAGACAAACAAATAAAAGTCTTGCGCGTCATATAGTGACATCACCAATTCAGAAAAGTTGTACTCTCCCTACGCATGATTATGTGACATTTTGTAGGTAATGGTGCAGAGTAATGCTGAATTGACAATAGTTTTGTGAAAAGGTTATGAAAGTTGTGAACTATACGATGAAAATAAATCTTTGTAATAAGCTTATTGAATTGATTAAATAAGGACCAAAGTCAGACTAGGCACCGACTTTCTACAAAAACCCAACAATTATAAGAGTTAACATATAATGACAGGCAAATCAAATATCTTCATCGAATTATATCACATCCCCTCATTAAAATTTGTTTTAGCTATTTATCAACTTCAGTTCTCCTCTCACACAACACGATGCCGCAATCTCTTTTGGTAGTGAAAGATCAATTTGCATCAGGTCAATTGAATAATAGTTCATCAGAACTGGTTATTTTCAAAACAATTCTAGAAAATCAGATAATTTGTTCCCCGCAATTATTGATCTATTCTCAAATATCAAATGGACATAATCAATTGCCACTTTCGGCGAAGCCAATTCATCCAGACCTATCGTTAGACTTACTATCAAAGAAATCGACCGGTGATAATCAATTGCCAACTTCAACAAATGCAATGGATCCTGAAACATTGTTCGATAAGCAAGTGTGATACGACAAAATGGGCATAATCTAAGGCGATTCGAAGAAACAAATAATAGTATAATCTCTAAGAATCTAGAATATTTATACAATATACCATCATTAAATTTGATTTTCCAGTACTAACTCATAAATCATATTAAAAGTGTGACGAGATTGTTACTAACAATAACCAACTTATTAGTTTTTAAACTTTAAATGTTGCTCTTTCAAATAATGATGATAAAAGGTTTTGGGTATGAAAAAATGTAGGTCTGGCATTTGGTCATTTATGATAGAAAATAGTAATGAATACACAGAATAATTCCGCACATGTTTATCCAACAACACATCTAACCGCTCATTCGACTGTTCATTGAATTAATAAATGTATACCTATGTGTTTTTGTAAATATTTATTATTTTTGTATTTGTCGTGTTTATGTAATATTTAAAGTTATTTTAGTTGTGTAAAATAGGGGGTAAAGTTGACCAAATATCACACATGTATCTACTGGAGTTTATATATTAAATGTTCTGTGGTTCTTCATAATAACTGACACGAATCTCCACATGCTAGTCCACGCTTTTCGAATAATTTTTCTATATTAAAGTACAATTTTTGTTGTGATCTTTTATTTATGGTAATTTATATTGAAGTTATAAATGTAAAGGTTTATTGTCGATTGATATCTGTATGACATTTACCAATTCTGAATCATAATTTTTTGTATAAAAGCATCCTAATTTTAGTATTAGTTTTTTGTTTAAATTGATACATTTAATTTTATTATTTTTATTATTATGTTATCATTATCATCATTATTATATTATTATTATAATATTATTTATTATTATATTATTACTTTGTTATATTAAATATTTATTATATTGTTATATTATTAATTATTATTATATTATATATTTATAATTATTGTTAATATTATTATTATTTTTATTTTTTATATTAATTATTATTATTATATATTTATTTGTTATTCATTATTATTATTATTATTATTATTATTATTATTATTATTTTTTTTTTTCAATGACAATGTTAGATTTTTACTTTTGAAATTAAAATGTTTCGAGCCAAGATTCAGCTCATAACCGATTGGAACCAATTGATGATTTTAATATTTCATCTTCTTTACTATAATTGAATCCGTTTTTAATTTAGTTTGTTTTAATGGAATAGCTTTGTAAAAAAGTTTTCCATTATTTACCTGTCTCACAGTGCTTTGCTAAAACAATACATTTTTGTCATAGGAATATTCGAGCTTTCCACATAAACATTACTTTGGGGTAATGCTATCAATTTAATTAAACGAGTTCTCTTTATCTGATTTCCTTATTTTATCTAATCTAACAGGTTTCAGAGTTCATATTTTCGTAGCTCGGGTTCTATCTAAGTTCAAATCTCCCCATTGCTAATAACATAATAATTTTAATTTTCTTTAAATGTTTCTTTTTGCGGACCCTAGTTGATAAATGTTTTATAATATCTGAATAAATCTCATCATTTGGCATTTGCTCCTTCAGTTCACCTCAAAAAAGTGAGGAACCTAAGTAATAGAATAAAATATTACTAAAGTAAATATTGGAACCCATTGAGAAGTGATACAGACATGTGTTGGGCTTAATAAAAAGATTAGTGAAAAAAAATGTTGAACAACGCAAAAAGGAAAGAGAAAAATCAATAAAACCAGACAATACAATCAAAAAGGTCATTTATACAATAACACCCAATTTTAACACCAAAACAAAAGCAAAACGCACGATTATCTCTAAAGTCCTTCCAAGATACGAAAAATTTGTAGAAAATCCGGACAGGGCATCTCCAAAAATTAGTTTATCTGGAAGAATCATATTTAGAGGCCCAAAAAGTTAGCGTTACAAGAAATCAGAAATTCTATCGAATCATCATGTATTGAATATGGAGCTATAAAAGAACCGCAAACTAAAATCAACAACCACCAAAAAGACAAAAATGCGAAAGACAAAAATTACAAAAGACAAAAATTGCGACAGACAAGAAATTTGCAGGAGAAAACAAAAAAATTGAAGAAGACAAAGAAAGACAAAAAGAAATTAAGAGATATTTTAACATAGAAATTAAAGCAAGTCAAACCAAAGCAAAGCAACTAAATCAGAGTTACCGATCTCAGAAACCCACCGCAGTAGCCAGGTGATTGTAAAGCCAATTGATCCGAAAATTGCTATTCTTCTCGAAGGGTCGTAATAAGCACTAATTGTGATTGATTGATAAATCGATCACTCATTTTTAAGCGTAGATAAAGTGTATTAATCAATGAAGTTTATATCGTTTGGAGTTCGTTACTGTTGTTTAAAAACACGCTTGGAGTCAGATTGACAATAATTTCTATTCGAATTCACCGACGAAACTCCAACAAAAGGTTTATTTTTAAAAGTCTGATTTTGTAAATTAATTTTTGAACATTAATCATTATTTTGAACTTGATATTTTCCTTTAAATAAATAAATTAGTTTTGTTATTTTTAGCCAATCAGAATATTGAAAACCTAATATTAATAATTTTCCCAGTTTATTTAAATAATATACAGGATATTATAAAGATAAAATGAATAATGAATTTATATTTATTAAAGATGTTCTCTACCAGATATGTATTGTTGATAACGAACAGTTCGCATATGTGGTTCCGCCAGAATTACTGCACAATAATCTCACTTGAATAAAGAAAACACAATGCAAGACTTTGATCAGAACCATTCTATGGAAGAACCTGAGCCCCAGGAATTAACGATGAATGTTGAATGAATGACCGCCAAAAACTCGAAAATTTCAGATACTTGGATGCCTTAAATGAAAGTAATAATATGAATGAAATTCTAGAAAGTAATTCTTCACAACCATTAAAACTAAATACAGAAATCAATGAAAACCTTTTCTTTACCAATAATAATTCATTCCCTCAACCGTATTTAAATTCAAATTTAAATAATGGCGATGCTTTATTTAATCCGGATGTTTATGGAGATTTAATTGAAGATTTTCCATGCAATAAAAAAGGTAGACCGAGAAAAAACCCCGAAAACGTAGTTACAAAACTACTCAACAAGAGGCAGACCAAAAAATCAGCATTAACGAACATTGATTAATGACACAATAAAATAAAAAAGAAAATCCAGAAAATAAAGTTTTAAACTCATCAAAAGAGGAAGCCAAAAGAGTATCAAACCAATCGAATATAATAAATACAGAGAGAAAACTAAAAGAACCGGTTGATAAAAACAACGCAACAAAAAAAGATATTAGTAAAATTTCACCAAAACCAATAATATATCCTTCAGATTTCGCAATGGAAATAACTAAATTAAAAAATCTTAAACAATTTCTTATCAATATGAAAATATCAATTTCTTGTAAAAGTAATTCAAA